>CANXYI012065825.1:0-14740 GCA_948208565.1 Hura crepitans
ATCCTCTTCTAGGAACACCTCTGAGGTAATCTACGCAAGAAGTTCTTAGAAGAGAGCAACTTAAAAATCCAAGTGCTAGTAGAATTTTCAATTGGACGAAGGAAGAAGAAGAAAATTATGTGTTTTTTATTATTTTATATAGTAATTCTATAATAGAATGTATCACTTTGGAGGCTACTTCGATAAGGGTTATTTATACTTTAAATAAACCCATTTTAGGTTAAATTTTAACACTTAAAATCTACCCTAAGTCGGACTATAATGGACCCACTAATTGGGCCCATTTCTATCCTATACTTATTATAGAGATTATATATTTTATCAGGGATGAAAGTGGTTAGCGGAGTTGCCACCTAACCTATGCACCAAGACCTCTGATCTTTTGTACCAAAAAGGTTCAAATTTAGATCTTATTCATACCCTAATAATATGCCTTCTTTGTATATTATAATATTTATTAATCCTATATAAAGTATGCATTTATTATATTTAAAGTATTTATGTCACCTTTTCACTTAGAAAGAGTAAATTGCCATATTTAAAGCATACAATAAGTATATTGTACATCCAAAAATTAGGTTATTGATTAGTTGTCATATGACTTGATAATTACTTGTAATTCTATAGAAATTCGTAGCAATTGCCCTACTCTAACCTCTAAGAGATTGGCCTTTATTAAAATACATAATTCATGTGACTTTTGATTAAGGAAAATTTCAATCCATTTTATTATGAAAACACCAATTAGATAGAAAACCTTTTGATGTGAAGTTAGGATTTTACATGTAAAACAAGCTATTATACTACCTATTACAACCCAAAATAATCCAAAAGATATAATAGGTACAAAACCAAAAGAAATAAAATGAAGAACTTAATCGGTGATGTCTATACATCATGAAGTCTGTGTGAACTATGTGAAGGTCTAGTGAGTGTCAATGTGGACTACAACTTATGAGGGTTATTATGTCCATCCGAACTTCCACTCTAGTGAGAAGGGTCACTTGCATACAACTCAAAAGAAAAGGTTAATGATACCAAATAAGGATTCATAAGGACTCATAAAGAGGATAAAAAATACAAATACATGTGAAAACTGGGATTCAGAGTAAATGTCTACGCAGACTACATTCCTCATAAGAGAAGTCCATACAGACTACATAATGGAATAAATATGATTAACATGAATATATCCATATAGACTACATTATAAGAGGAGTCCATACAGACTACATAATGGAATAAATATGATTAACATGAATATATCCATATAGACTATGTTCCTCATTAAAGGAGTCTGTGCAAACTTCATAGATAGAATAAACAATAATAAAATAATCTCATCCTTACGGACTACGTTCCTTATAAAAGGGAGTTCGTACGAACTTTACAACTATTTCAATATGTTGACAATATACATATTATCAAATAAAAAAACTAACATGATAACATTAGAGAATTATGTCAATATGATAAGCAGAATACATTAGAACATGATACATAAGACAAATAGGACACTTTTGTCAAATATAAGTATGTGCGGATGACAAATCATGCACATATCAAAAAAGTTAGTACATGCAAATGTCATCATGCTCATAGATAGGTTTGTCTAATTAAGACAAAAATAACATAATAGTTGTAACATGAGAACAATCAATTATACAATATGAATCAACTTAAAATGATGACCTACTCCTATGATCAATGTAGGGATTACATAAAATCACCTCACTTGTTATCAATCCTTAGAGATCTTAGATCCATAAAAATAGTATGAATGCATAATAAAAGGCCTCAAATCTTACCCTTGTAAGTGGACTTCAAGCAATAATTGCAAAGTGTAGGAGTTTAGAAAAGATTATTTTGGATGTCAGCTAATAGGGCTAGTGGAGCAATTCCTAATTGGAGTCCTCTCCTGTACTCATATATAATGGGTTTTTGGCTCTTAGAATTACTTCCTCTGAGCTTTTTCTTTCCTCTTCCAAGAAAGGGTATTTAGAGGCTTAGGCTGATGGGTGTCCTATTCAAAAGTGATAGAGTCCTTCTAAGATTAGGAGATAGAGACTATATAAGCATCCCACACTTCTAAAAGCTTTCACATCAGCAAAGCCATTGTATGTGTTAGTCCACGTAGACCTAGTCATGGATTTTCCCACCTTTCCATAGGCTTTAGACTAGGTTACATTTAGTCTGTGCAAACATAGGTTTTGGCTTGTCTGTGCAGATCTTGGGCTTTGGGCTCAACTGGTTTAGGCTGGCTAAGGTGTGAACTTATAGCATTAAGTCTAGGTGCCATGTTAGTCCATGCAGACTTAGTTTCTAGGTTGCTTGCCCTATTGCTTGAGCTTGTCTTTGGTTATCATCATAGGCCAAAAGGTGAGGCATTTATAGTTACCCCCACTTTGGTGTGTGTTGTGAAATGCCAAAGGAACAGTACACATCAAAGAACTTGAGTTAAAAGTACTTACTTAAAGGTATACTTACTTGGCATGAAGCTTTATCGAATATGGATGCCTACCCTTGAATCATTTGCAAAAGCTTGTTAGACTTGAGTTGTATTTTCCCTTTAAAAAAAAGAATTGATATTATGAAGAGAACTACACCAAATACAAGTGCTTGCCTGTCCTTGGGTAAAGTGAAAATCCAACTAGATTAGAACATGTTTTACTCTAAATTTTTTAGATAAGGTTTGAAGGTAAGCTACATTGAATACGGATGCCTACTCACCTTTGAGTGAATATAAACTGCACCAAATATGGGTGCATGTTTACCTTCGAGTAAATTTTAAGATGTTGAATTAAAGAAAATAGCACTTAATAGGGGTGCCTATTTGTCTCCAAGTAAAGATAAACTACACTAAATATGAGTGCCTATTTGCCTTTGGATTATTTGAATTAAAGCTAAAGAAAACTACACAAAAAGTGGGTATTTATTTACCTCCGGGTGAAGATAAACTACATTGAATATAGGTGCTTTTAAGTTGGTGAGTTATAGATAGATTGAACTGAATCTAATGATAAGTTTAAAAGAGTTAACTGAATTGAATCTAGTGATAGGTCTATAACATGCTGACCGAACCAAATCTAATGATAGGTCTAATTAGGTTGACCGAATCGAATCTAGTGATAGGTTTAATTATGTTGACTGAACTGAATCTTGTGATAGGTTTGAGTATGCTAACCAAACCAACTCTAGTGATAGTTCTGAGTAAGCTGACCAAACCAAATCTGGTGTTCGGTCTGAGTAGGTTGACTAAACCAAATCTAGTTATAGGTTTAAAGTAAGCTAACTGAACCAAACCTGGTGATAGGTCTAAGTATGCTAATCAAATCGAATCTAGTAATAGGTCTAAAAAATAGTCTAATGTCATAAACTAAACCAAATTTGGTGATAGGTTTTAAGTAATAGTCTAAGATTATGGACCAAATCGAATCTATTGATAGGTCTTAAGCAATAGTCTGATGTTATGGATTAAATCTAATTCGGTAATAGGTCTTAAGCAAGAGTCTAATGTTGTGGACTGAACTGAATTTTGTGATAGGTCTTAAGTAATTGTCTGATGTTGTAGACTGAACACAAATATGGTGATAGGTCTTAAGCAATAGTCTAAACCATATCTAGTGTTAAGGACAGTGATATCATGTGCACATATGTCATGTGTGATGTAAGTGCATGACTAATTCATGAGTTAGAGGCTTAAATGTAGTATATATGTGGCTAGTGCATGTAAGCATGCATAGCTAAATATAGTGCCCTACATGGATAAGTTTTTGCTTAGTTCTTAAACAACTGAAAGGATGAACCTTTTCTATAATGCATAGAGGAATATGACTCTATTTTGAATGATGCATGTGCATGTTATTTATCCTTCATGTGATTGATGTTTGATAAGATGCTTATGCATGTAAACCTAATGAATGGTATGCCTAGAGCGTATAACTAATGTTGGATGAATAAACCAATACATGTGCAAAGGTATGAATATGTTTGGTGGTTGGTGACCTAGTTTTCTCTTAAATGAATGAATGTATTCTATCTTATCTTAGATGAATGAGCATGAAACCTTAAAGGTGGTGCATAAGATTACTTTAAAGAATGTAATGTGAATATGTCATGAATGGGTGGATATGTATCTATTGACTACGTGCTTACATAGATAAGTGCTAGTGAATGAATTTTTTAATGAATGAGTGATATGCAAATTGGTTCTTAATCTTTTTTAGATAAAGGAATGTGGCAATGTATGTTTTTAACTAAGTGGTGAATGCATTTAAGACATGACTATGACTTTTGAATGAATGAATCGACTCTTATGATTGATGAGTGAAGAATACAGATTCATAATAAATGAATGGTTAAGGCAGATATGTGTTGAATGATGAATGCATCTTTTCTTATGATAAATGAATCCTATAATTGAGGGATGATGAATGTAGAAGCAAATAAGACTCTATTATTAGTATAAATGAATATATTTTTTACTCGATGGATGTATAGGTGACTATATGTCTAACTACATAAAATAGTGCATGTCTTGTTATTGAGATCATACTCCTCTCAGGCTTATCATAGGAAAAGGTTGGGTTTGAGAAAAGAGTGAAGTTATGAAGTTGTAGGCTAGGTGGTAATAAGAAGTCTCTTAAAGAGGTTAAGTTATAGTGATGGAAAGGTTAGGGAAGGTAGGTTTAGAGGTGAACAATGGTGATGCCAAGGCTTAGGTGAAAGGTCAATTTGCCATGGAGAGCATTAAGCATATGTGGCTAAAGAGTGAATGGTGAATGAGCATACAAATATATGTGATTGCATATCATGGTACTCTTGTTATTAGTTGGTCTGAAGATTTTCCAACTAAATATTTTCTCTCGGCCTCTAATTATTGCCTAGACCATCCTTTGCAGGTTTTCAATCTAGAGAGGTATGCTCTAATTTTTGCCTTGGCTACCCTTTATAAGTTTTCAACCTAGCAAGCTATTTTTTTCATTCAACTTATCCAGCTTTGCATTAAGGCTTAGAATGTGATTGAGTTGTTCTTAATCAACTGAATCTAGACTTGCACTTTTTAAGATGGCTTGATATGTTTTGGAGCTTTTGCCATATGAGATGGAAGTTTTTTAGATCAACGAGTGGCTTGTTGCAGATGCCAACTTTATACCCCTAGCATCTAGAATTTTTGTGATTTGAACCTTTTTTTACCTTTTTGAGTACTATATTGATGATATCCCTATTATTAGTCAATTATAAAGATTTTCTAACTAAATATTTTCCCTCAAATTTCCCTAACTTTTGCCTAGGCTTATGCTTTTAGTTGATCGACATAGCGGGAATTAACAAATTCATTTTTTTCATTTTTTTTCTTTTGCATGAGGACAACCATATTTGAAAAGAGAATGCCATTTGTTTAAGGCTTAAGGGAAATCTTTTGAGCTTTAGAGTTTATCACCTTTTAACCTTTGGATTTTTATATGAGCAAGAACTAAAAATATTTGACTTTTTTAGTATGATTGCCACGAGCTTTTAGGCTTTGAAAATGATGATACATAATGAATTTGACACCTTAAGTTTTAGAGCCTATAAAGCTTGGACTTCTTTTAAGATTTAAATTAAAGGCATTCTTTTAGATTTAGTTGCCCGCCAACATGTTATTTTCTTTCTCTCATCTCACATTCAGGGATGTTTCTCATGTTTTACAAGGAAAAATCAAGTTTTGAGCTTCAAAATTGTGTGTAGCAATGGTGAGCCATCAAGATTTGTTTGTAATAGATGTGGATTAAGCTGATTATGTTTATTTCTTTTTCTCTTTTTTTTAATATCTCTACTCACTTTTAAGAGTGCCATGCTATGGAATGATTATGGTACACAAAGATGCACATGAAAAGGCAAAATGATTTTTTATTAAACTTTAATTATTCCAACATAGAAGAAAGAAAACAACTAGAAATGAAAATAAGGATAGGCTATCCTATATTCATTAGATCCTTCCATATCCTTGATTGGTGTAATCTAGTAGTTGGTTAATAGCTGGCCCATGGGATGGTAGATCGAATGTCAGGAAGAGAGAACCTCACATTTTAGAGATTTGAGGAATATTGGTTAGGTCTAGTAATGAGTGATCTTCAGGGTAGGGTATCATGCCATGGTCTATGAGGTCTTGGATAGCTTGACAAAGGGCTTTGCAATTGTTAGTTAGGTGGCTAGTATTTTGCTGATAAGTATAAGATAAGTCATGACTATGGTTAGGTGGAAGTGGTGAAGGGTGATGTTTAGGTATTAAGGGTCGAAGTAGGTTCTTTTCTTTCAATTCCTTTAGCATCATGGATAAAGACTTATTCAGATGGGAAAGTCTATGGAAAATCTTCCTTGGCTTGGGTCTTTGGTCATTGTTTGCCACCATAGTTAAATTCATGCTTATCAGGTTCTCCGAAGTGACCTATTGTTAGACTTTAGGACCAAACCTCTCTTGAATCTTTTTTTCTATAAGTGTTATCATCCTTTGTTCTAATGCTGCCATCATTTTATTAAACATGCCTCTAGTCATAACCTGATTTTTACCATTAGATTTGGGTCTGGATGCCATTTTGGAGATGGAGAGTGTTGAAAGACGTAAGAAGAGGAATGAGTATTTTCCTTTAAAGAGCCTTGAGTGTAAAATGATCTTTATAGTTAGCATGATACATTTGTTAATATGATATGATGCATGCTCTAAGCATTATGATTATAATGCTATGTTATGCTTAACATTCAGGGGTGATTATAAGATTGAAGGTTTGTGATGTACACGATGTGCCTAGATATAATGTGACTATAAATGTATATTGATATATGATGGATGTGAGGTTTACATTATAGTATGCCAAGTGTTTGCATGGGATGTAACTTTTATTATTCAAATACATTTGATATGTGTATGATATGCCTAGACATAATGTGGATATATGATGAAGGCATGTCGCACTAGTACTAGGTAAGATGGTATAAAGTGAATAAAGCTTACATGATAAATGATGTGTGTCTAGGTATGGTATGCCACATGTGAATGCATACATGACTAAGCCTTACTAGTATGTGTGAACAATATGTGATGATATGCCTAAGCATAATGTGGCTATGTGTATATGGATAAAGTTTGCATTTTACATTAAACTATGCACATATGCTTGGTTATGGTAGTAGGATTGATGCATGGATGAAGGCTTATGTATGATTCTAAAAGATTACATGGCTTAAGATGCATTGTATGACATGTTTAATGACTAGATGTAAGTTTGTGAGGGCGATGTGGACTATTCCTATGAAATGTGTATCATGATTCATGATCGCCCTCAAAATGCGGCTCTGATGAATAGGGTTGCTTTTGGTGACCTGATCTTCCTTTTGGTGGACTTGACACACCACGCCTGCTCAGAAGTCTACCCTCAAGTGTTTTTTCTTTCCCTTGTGTGTCTCATTATTGTTTTGATAAGATTTTCCTTCATTTTTGCATCGTGAAAGCTTGTCTGGTTTGATAGCTCTATGCAGAACTAGTTCACTAGGGCACAGTTAGTCTGTGTGGACTTTGTCTTCATGTTTTTCTTTCTAGTGTGCTTAAAATATGTAGTATGGTAGTTCTGCATGTGATAGCTTATAAAATCCATGTGGACTTATGGATAACCATTGTATGTCTGAGCAGACCTTTGCTTGTTCATACCTGTAGTCCATGCGGACATATATCTGCTGATGAATATGGTCCATGCAGATGCTTGTCTACCCATGAGTGTGGTCGGTGTGGACACTTACTTGTCTATAGATGTGGTCCATGTGGATGCTTAACTATTTATTTTTTCTTGGTCTGTGCAAACTTATTTTCAAAATGTTAGTTTGTGTAGACTTTATTGACTTTCATTTCTTTTTCTTTTATAGACACATCTCAAGTGTGGGGGCACTCTTTCTAGACCTTAACAATGGTACTCTACCATGCCAGTGTTAGTGAAGAATAAGGTTTGAGATACTGGCTTCCAGACATTTTTAGACCACCTTATTGGTAGAGAATTCCATCATGACTTGCAAGCTTTGAGGGCCTTACTAGATAGGTGGATAGACATAATGCACACCTTCCATTTGCCCTTTAGAGAGATAATGATAACCCCTTTTGACTGGGCCTTCATCACTAAGGTGCCTTATATAGGACGTGCGATTGCTTTTGATACTTGCTACTGCCATCCTTCGCTAAGGCTATAAGAAGTGAGGGAGCTGCTGGGTTTTATTCCCTAAGATAGAGCCAAAAGCATCTGATGCATTGACTTATAGGAGAAGTGGGGGGGGATAAGTCCCCTTCGAGCTAACTAGAGATTGATCAATATACCCACTGCTTTATTCTCTACCTAATAGGCACCACCCTCTTTACCAATGTGAATGGCATAGCTAGAGCTTTCTCTCTATTTTGGAGGATGTTGATAAGATTAGTAGCTAAAATTGATGCTGCTCCTCCCTTGGGTGGGCATTTAGGAGTTTAGACATGGATGTCCAAACTAGGAAAAGGCATCGATTAGTCCAAGGCTTCATGTTGGTCATGCTAGTAAGTGACTTACCCTTATCAATTTATGTTTCTTTGAAGCTTCTTTGTGAGTTTGTTGTGTTTTGTTATTTCATGTGTGGGCTTATAAGCTTCAATTATTAGCTCTTCCTTGTGAATTAAACATGCCTCACTACTACCCAGTGATAGATAGATGGGCTCGAGCATTTTTAGGTCTATGGAATGCGGCTTTCTTGATGCAGCACTGTCATTACCTTAGCTTCAAGGTCTGGACCAATGTAAGTATCTCCTGCATATTAAAAGAAAGTTATTTATTTGTCATTTATCCACATGTAACTAATACTTACTTGTGCAGGTTGATTTGGCTTAATGGGTCTTTCCCATCAAAGAATCGCCAACTCCCTTGCACTTTATCAGAGAATTGTCTTTCCACCACCTCCTGTTGACCACTCCAGAGGCCTACTCCTAGTTTTTGGGAGAGAGGATCATGAACTAGCACATAAAGCCTGATGCTCACCTCATTCCTCAAAATCCTCCTGACTCGATATTGTTCGGGAGGTATATAGATGATCTAGAGTTTGTACAGGGTATAACTATAGGGATTCCCCAGGCCATCTTGGTGGAGGATGGTGCAGAGGGCTACACTTCTTGGGCCTCAGCTCACTTACTTTCTCAGGTTCCTTACATGTCAGGACCTCTTCCACCTCATATGAGTTTCTTAACTTTTTAATTCATTTTTAGAGATGTTTCCTAACTTTGTGTGTCACATTATAGCCTACTGCTATTTTTGGGGCTGGCCTGTCTTAGGCAAGGAAATGGTCGAGAATTACTCCTAATTCTCCTAGCTCTCAATTCTTACCTCCCCTAGCATAGAGCGAAATTCCTGGTTTATCTACCAGTCAGACCTCTTTACCTGGTAAGGTTATTGATGCCTTGGTAGATATCACTAAGTTGAGTAACATGTGCTACAACATTGATGGGGAGCTATCTTCTACTCGACTTCGTATAGAAGAGAGCTAGCCAGTTCCCTTCAAGCCTAAGAACACCACTTTGGTAAGGTCATTAGGTTAGCCATTCACATTATTTAGGTCTTTAAGTGTCACTTATGCTTTATGCTTCACTCTTCTAGTCAAGTGAAGAGAACTCTAGTGGAGAGGACTGCTCGGGTAGTGGACGCATTCTGGAGAGCCATGATTGATGAGACTTGAGTACTTGCTATAAGTAGTGTTTCTATCATGGTTAATTTTATGCATGTCATGTATGTTATATATGTTATGTGTGTTATGCATTGATCCTCCACTCTTCTTACAGAATGAGTTATCGAGGCACGTTGTTGCCCTGCTTGAGACCCAAAAAAAGGTGAGAGCCTTCAAGGTGGCTGAGAAGCTTGTGATCTCTTCTAGTGATGAAGACACAGAGGAAGATAATGATGTTAAGGAGTAGGCTAGGAGGCACCCCCCCTCCCCCCCTCTTTTTTATTGGAATGGGAATTGTTACCTTCCTATTTTAAAACTTTTAAACTTCTATTCATACACATACAATTTTAGTTTTAAAGTACATTTGCCCTTAAGGTACATTTACTGCGGATGTTTTATTCTCCTTTGCAAACTATATGAACTTAAGGTAATTTAGTCCATGTGGACTTAAAATAACTTTAGTCTAAGTGGACTTAGAGTGACTTAGTCCATGCAGACTTTGCCTATGTAGGGTTACAGACCTTGTATGATGATGGTGTGGACATATATCTCTTGGTCCATGTGGAACATGACATTATTTTAAGGTCTACACGGACCCCCTCTTATGTTTTGGATTCCCATTCCTAATTGGAAGAGGAATGGTGTGGGTTTCTTATAAATACCCCAATCCTTACCTTCTCATCTCATACTCCCATTATGTCCTCTTTCAATTAGGATTTATCTAAGATTTTGGAACCAAAAGCCTCTTGGACTTCCTCTATTCTTGCTTATTTTTCTTCTCTTAGATTTATTAGGAAGGTTTGGATTGACCCAAAATTTTTCCAATGTTATAGTGCGACATTAGATGTTTTTATCTTTGGCCATCAAGAGATTTCCCTAACTTTGCAAGAATTTACTGCTATCTTAGACTACCAAATTACTCCGGATACCCCTTTAGCCCTGCTTTCTTTCGAGGATCGTTACCCTATGGACATTGTCCTTGCTTTGGGCTTTTCTTCAATTATTGCTCAAAAGATGGTGCCCGATGTAAATCTAATTTCCTTGCAAACAATTTTGGACCAAGCCAATCAATTTCCCATTAGCTTAGTGGAATGGGTGAAATGCATCCTACTATGTATTCTTAGGTGTTGGCTCATGGTTACTTCCAAAGACAAAGCTTATGATTTTAAGACAATTTATCTTCTAACTAAAATATGTTCTGGCTACAACCCCTTTGGTGGCATTCTAGCTGAAACTATCCGAGGTTTAGATCCTCTGAAGAAAAGAGACATTGACTTTGTAACTTAGAGCTCGCTCCTCTTATAGGCATATGTAAAGGGCCTATCATGAGTTTTTGTTTTAAGTTTATTATGACCCTAATGTTTGGCTAGTACGCTTGTGATGGTTTTTATACTAGTGGGTCTACCTAATTTTTACTTAGGTGGTCCTTTATGAATTTTCCAACCTAATAGCTTTCTCTTTTTTTTTATAGGTTTGGTTACAGGAGAAGTTAGGATTGCTTGTTCCTCCACCTAAAAGACTTTGGGTGAAGTATGCTTCGCACCACCATTGTGAGAGGAAGCTCGTAATAAAGTGTGATTCATATAACCAGTGGACCTTATAACTTGATACTGCTATCACGGTGCGATGGAGATGTCCTTGGTGGAAAGTTAAACATTTTACTCTCTCTTATCATACAGGTTGTGTTCCTTTGATTAGGTTAAGGCATGCTACCTTTTACATCCCTTCATGTATCCTGCAGTAGTTTGGTCTAGTGCAAAGGGTACCTTTTGAGCCCTTAGAATTTCATGGTGGTCTTTTGACACGTCACTTCTTTTGCTCCTTGCCTGACTTGTGGCAATAATGTACCACCCTAAGTGACATGCCTGATTATACAACTGATGCTATTAATACTAATAAATATTACAACAAATGGATCTTGAGTGAAGTAAAGACAATAAAATGTTAGTATTGAAAAGGAAAAATGAGGATCATATTTCTAATTTTGAGAAGAAATAATGTATGTAGAATTCAATTACTTGTAGGGCCTCTTCCTTTATGGGAATTTGCATATTAATGATCATGACTAAAGCATCCTTATCATTAAATGCATTTAAAACTAATCCCATTAATCTTGGTGAATGTATTAATTTCCATTAATAATACTATCATTACCAATCAACCATGCAAAAGGTTTTCTTGATTGGACATTCTCTCTTAGATCCCCTAATTTTGCATGATGTGCCTTATTGGGTTTTCACCTCATCAGGGTGCCCTACTTTTTGCCTAAAGTACCCTACTTAAGTTTTTAGCTTAGTGGACCCCCTTTTTTTAACAAAAATACTTCTTCAATCTATCTGTATTGACAGGCTCCAAGAATTCATTGCCCTCTAGATTCGAGATCTTGATGCCCCCATACTTGAGTACCTTTTTGACCAAATATGGACCTTTCTAATTGGGTTTGAATTTCCCCTTAGGGTCTGATAATGAAGGTCTAATTTGTTTGAGTACCAAGTCACCTTCTTGTATTGTTCTAGGCTTGGCTTTCTTATTGTAAGCTCTCGCAATTCTCTTCTGATACAATTACATATGATAGAGAGCTTTAAGTCATTTTTCATCAGTCAATGCCAACTGCTCGTATTTGCTTTTAAACCATTCTGCTTCAGTTATGTTTGCTTCTAACACCACCTTTAATAAAGGTATTTTGACCTCAATTAGTAGTACTGCTTCCATGTCATATACCAGTGAATAAGGTATAGCCTAGGTACATTTTCTAATGGTCATCATGTATCCCTACAGTGCAAATGGTAACATGTCTGCCCAATCTTTCTAGGTGACAGCCATTTTTTGCAAAGTTTTCTTAATATTTTTGTTGGCTACCTCTACCGCACCGTTAGCCTGAGGTCGATACAAAGAAGACTTGTGATGTTGGATCTTGAAATTTTGCGAAAGCTGTCTAGTCTCTCTCTAAAACTAAACCCCATTGTCTCAGATGACTTGTTGTGGAAATCCATACTGACAGATGATATTTCTTTTAATAAATTTTCCCATCTGTCTTGCCCCCAATTTATTGAATGACTCTGCTTTAACCCCTTTCTTGAAGTAATCAACTGTTACCACTATGCACTTATATCCCTTTGCCGCTGACAGCTTTATTTCCCTAATTATGTCAATTCCACACATTGAAAATAGCCAAGGAGATGACAAGCTGGTTAGGTCATTAGGTGGCAGATAGCTCAAGTTCTTATATATTTGGCATTTGTGGCACTTTTTCACAAAATCACAACAATCTAATTCCATGGTTAGCCAGTAATAGCCTAATCTCATGATTTTCTTTGCCAGATTCCTCCCATTCATGTGAGGACCACAAATCCCATCATGCACCTCCTCAAGTACTCTTTGGGCTTCTATTTTATCTATGCACCTGAGTTTGATCTTATCCGTGTAACATGCCTTGGATGAGATAAACTGAGTGGATAATTTTTGGTGAGCCTTTTTGTCTTTTTTGGTTGTGTTCTCTGGGTATTATCCTATTTCTAGGTAGGTTTGGATATCATGGTACCATGTAATTCTTAATGGGATTATTCAGTGGTGATGTTGACTATACCAATATAGGTACAAAACCTTATCTTATTAAAATACATTAGCCTAGGTAGGACCTTTTTGGTAAGGCTTAACACAAACATCAAGGTGGCTAGGGCATCTGCAACTTAGTTTTGTTCTCTAGGGATATAGTGGAAAGTGCAACAATTAAACCTTTTAGCAAGGTCTATAAGTATTCTGACATATTTGCTTAGGTTTTCATCCTTGACTTCCCAATCACCTTTTACCTATTGGATGACCAATATTGAGTCTCTGTAGACATCAACCACTTTTACCCCCAGTTGATATAGAGTTTCGAGACCATACACGTATGCCTTATACTTAACCACATTACTAGTGGTAGGAAACTCTAATTTCTTTACTAAAAACATTTGTTCACCTTTCAGACTGATGACTAGTACTTCCACAGCTACTCCTTTTTAGTTAATGGCCCCATTGAAATATATCTTCCATCCTTCCTGGGATATTGCCCTCAATGTTCATCTGGAAATTTGTATTCTTCCTATTTTTCTTTAATCAGGTGTTAGGCTAGGAATTCAGCTACAGCTTAGCTTTTAATGGTCTTCTTAGTAATATAAGAGATATCAAACTCTTGAAGGAGCAATATCCAATGTCCCATCTAACCTACCAAGGATGGTGCAATTTTTAAATATCAAAGAGGGTCATGCTTTGCCACTACCTGTACTTTATAAGATTAGAAGTAATGACATAGCTTTTTTGATGCCCAGATTACTCCAAAACATATTTTCTCTACTTTCATGTATTTTTCTTCGTACAAGAGTAATTTTTTACTTAGGTAATAAATTGCGTTCTCTATTTTGACCTCATCTGCTTGTGTGATTAATGCCCGTATCGAAGATCCTTCCACTACTAGATACAAGATTAAAGGGTTTTAACTTCAGAGGATTATTCAAATATTATTTGATGAATTGAAAGGCTTTCTTACAATCTTCATTCCACTCTTTCAGTTGTCTTTTGAGTAACAGGTTAAATATAGGTTCACAAACTACGGTGAGTTTAGATATGAACTTGCTGATATATTGTATTTTGCTCAGGAACCTCTTAATCTCCTTTTTTGACTATGGGGTAAGCATATCCAAAATGGCTTTGACCTTGTCAAGGTCGACTTGAATCCTTTTTTTGCTCACTATGAATCCTAACAATTTTCTTAATGTGACAGCCTCATATTGAATTGGTCTAACCTTTGGAAGAACTTTCCTAATGCTTTGAAATATCCTTCCCTCTCTGTAGATTTTACCATCATATCATTTATGTAGACTTCAACTTCTTTATGCATCATGTTATGGAATAGTTTGGTGGCCATTCATTGATAAGTAGCTCCCATGTTCTTTAACCCAGAAGGCATTACCTTGTAGTAATACGTGCCTTATTTTATTATAAAGGCAATTTTGCTTTTGTCTATCACCTTCATTAAAATCTGATTATATCC
>CANXYI012065826.1:0-14184 GCA_948208565.1 Hura crepitans
CTTAAATATATACATTTACTGGAATTTATTCCCCTAATTTTTTTTCTAATAGTTCCCATAGCTAGAAAATTCCAACACTATGATTTTTGGATTTCTCATAATTTTTAACTATTAAGATGTGTCACTTTTGAAATTTTCTGAGCATATTTTTGAATTTTTTCATTCAATTTTAAGCAATTTACTATCTGCCGTAAACCGTAAATTCAAATTTTGTTTTCGACTTTTAACCTTTTATATGGCTTCAAATGCTTCTCAAATTTTACAATAATGCATCCCATAATTAATACTTATTTTTGGTCAGATTAGCTCTATTTAGCTCGAGGGCACTATTCACAGCCTGCTCCTAAACCTCGTTTCTCTTGCATTTTCTCATCATTTCTAAGCCACATATCACTTCCTTATTACTCCCATATGCCTCTCTCCTCTTTTTCACCATAATAGTGAATTTTCCATTTTGCCCCTGTCCTTTCCACGAAATTACCATTTTGCCCTTCAACCATTTTTCACTTCGTAGTTCACACCAACCAGCTCTACACGATTAGTAGATCTATTTTATTCCCCACTTATTCTTATAATTTCATTTCTAACCTTATAAAAAAATTAGACCGAAAGTCGGGGCGTGATAGTTTTTTTTTCTAATTTTTGCTCATCATTTATCTTGAAAAGGTAAAATTAAGGCTTTTAAATTTATTTTATTTTTAAACCAAAGTATAATAAATTAGATTTCATAGTGATAGTGGATGACTATTCATAAATAAACTCTATTTGTTATAGAAAGATTCTATCTATTTAGCATTCTTATTATATTTAAAGTCTATCGAAAGGCTTTTCTTTGCCTAAAAACACCCTCTTTATATTATTCGAAAAATACACCAATAAAGAAAATAATCAGTCTCTACTATATATTTTCTATCTTCTTTATTTTGTTTACAATACATTATTAACACCATTTCCTATATTCGAGGAAGCTAGTAGTTTACTATAACCTAGCTTGAAGTTTTCTTTTGGATTTTTAAGAATTAAAAGTGTCCTTGCAATTTCAAACCTCACAAAACTTGAATTCGTTATTCTTGATTTTTTTTGAATTGATTATTTATCATGACTTCTTAATGCTAAGATCCATTTGAATGCCATGGATCTTGGAGATTCTATAAAAACAAGAAACCAAGCATCCTTGTAGGATCATGCTAAAGTAATGAATACCTCACTATTAAAGACCAATTTGTCATTTGGAACAATTTAAGTGAGAGATATGAACACCAAAGAATAATGAACCTCCCTAGAGCTTAATATGATTGGATACGCTTATGTTTGCAAGATTTTAAAACTGTAAGTGAATATAATTTAGGTATATTTAATATTAACTCGCAAAACAAAATTATGTGGAGAGAAAATTACCAAGAGGATATGTTAGAAAAAATATATTCTACTTTTCATTCCTCAAATATGCTCTTACAGCATCAATATCAATAATATATTTAAAAAATATTCTGAGTTAATTTCTTGTTTACTTATGACTGAACAAAATAATGAGCTCTTGATGAAAACCACTAATCTCGCCTAACTAGTTCATCCTCATTCCCTATAGTGAATGTGGCATTTTCTCAAGATCGCAGGTGAGGCCATGGTAAAAGGGGTCGAGTTTGTGGTAAGAAATCAACTGGTAGTAATTCTCATCCATGTCCTAAAAACATAGGTGCTAAGAATAAATGGGCTAAAAAAGAGAAAAATTTGGAAAAAATAACTCAAAATAATGACAATGTTTACTATAAATGCAAAATAAAAGGTCACTGGTCTCAATTAAATTGCACTCTAAAATACCTAGTTGACCTTTACAAGGCATCATTAAAAGAAAAAGGAAAAAAAAAAGAAGCCAAAGTGAATTTTTCTGAACCTATTGATCCTTGTAAGAATGAGCCTTTAGATGTTAATTTTGAAGTTTTTGATTTCTTTTGCTAATAAAGATGGCAAAATTGATCATTTGATTAGAGACGAAAATGTTCGCAATTAAGACATGTAGATGTTACTTATGTTTGGGCAATTTTTTAAAATTTCAATAAAACTTACTTTGTGATTTAGAACTTCTTAATAAGACTAGTATTTTGCATATTTCTTATTTAATATCTTATTTTCTTATGTTAGGTATGTTGTGTTACTCGATAAAACAAAATAATTTGATGTTATAGAGGACAGCATATGTTTAATGGACAATGGCACAACTCACAATTCTTTATGATAAAAATATTTTTCAAAACTATCATTAGCTGAAATTAATGTTAATACAATATTTGGCATTATGAATGTAGTTGAAGCTCTGAAAGAGACAATATCATGCTTCCAAATGGAACAATATTATCCATTGATGATACATTGTATTCTAGTAAATCCTAAAGAAATCTATTAAGTTTTAAAGATATATATAGCAATGGTTATCATATTGAACTGAGAATGAGGAGATGTTGAATATCTATATATCACCTTTACAAATTCGAACTGAAAGCTCATATTAGAAAAACTTTCAAGCTTTTCAATTAAATTATGGTTGAATCAAATTATATGCATTGGAAGAGCACAAATCTTAAGATTTTTATTCTTTGGCATGATCGTCTTAGTCATTCTAGTTCAACCATGATGCAGTGTGTTATTGAAAATTCAAATGGACATGCATTAAAAAATTAAAAAAAATCCTTTTATCATATGATTATTTTGTACTTCTTATGCCTAAGATAAAATGATTGTAAGACATTCAACATCCAAATTACATTTGGAATCTCCTATTTTTCTACAAAGAATACACGGAGATATTTGTGGTCCAATTCATCCTTTACATTGACCATTGAAGTATTTCATCGTTTTCCCTGATACTTCAACTCAAAGGTCACATGTATGCTTACTTTCCACTTATAACATTGCTTTTGCTAAATATCTTTCTCAAATAATAAAGTTAAGGTCAAGTTTTTCTAATCACCCCATTAAAACAGTTCATCTAGACAATGTTGGTGAGTTTACTTAAAAACGTTTTATGATTTTTGCATGTCAATTAAAATTAATGTTGAATATTCTGTTGCACATGTTAATATCAAAATGGTTTAGCTAAATTTATTATTAAGCAATTACAATTAATTGCTAGACCTATGCTTATGAAACAAATCTTCCTATATTTGCTTAGGGATATGTTATAATTCATGCAATATCTTTAATTCGTATTCGACCATTTGCATATCATAAGTTTTCACCTGTACAACTTGTTTTTTATGAACTACATAAGAAGGTAATCTATGCAATTAGGTAATCGAGCAAGCAATCCACATAGATGAGGCATTGGAATAGTGTAAAACATGTTATGCATTATCTTCATGGCATTTCTGACACAGGTTTATTCTTCCCAAAAGGAATAGATTCGGAATTGGTAAGATATGTTGATGCTAGGTACCTTTCAGATCCTCATAAAGCTTGATCACAGATAAGTTATGTTTTCACATATTGATACTACTATTTCTTGAAAATTGGTAAAGCAAACCATGACCACTACGTTATCCAACCATTCAAAAATTTTAGCTCTTTATAAACCAAGTCATGAATGTGTCTAGTTGAGAACTATGACTCGGCACATCAGAGGAGCATGCGAATTAGCAATAGAAAATAAGTTGATGCTATTACATAAAGATAATATAGAATGCATTGCACAAATCAAAGGCTGCTACATCAAAGGAGATAGAACCAAACATATATTACCAAAGTTCTCTATACTCGTAAGTTTTTGAAGGAATGACAAATTGAAATATGCAAAGTTCGTTCAAGTGATAATGCAGTGGATTTAATAACAAAAGCATTGTCAAGTTCAATTTTTAGAAATCAGTAAAATTAGAATGCGTAAACTGAAAAATATATTGTAATTGATTATATTCTTAAGGAGAAGTAAGTTACCTATGAATATCGGATTCTTTTTCCTTCGCTAAGTTTTTGTCCCACTAAGTGTTTTTTAGAAAGGTTTTAACGAGACATATTCATAATGTATAGTGATCCAAGGAAAAATATTATGATATAATGGATGATACTCATAAATAAATTCTATCTGTTGAAATAGATTCTATCTATTTAACATTCATACTTTGTCCAAAATTTATTTAATAAGTTTTTCTTTGCCTATAAATACTCTTCCTATATTATTCAAAAATACATTAACAAAAAGAGCAATCAATCTCTGTTATATATTTTTTATCTTCTTTATTTTAATTACAATAGATTTATATGTAATTTAATTATTCAATTTTTTTACTTTACTTTTATATTTTCAGATCGGAAGCATGTATTTTAGCTATTTACAAAATGTGTTAAGATACGATTGCACTTTATGGGTTCAATAAAAAATTGTTGAGTTTCAAATTAAAAAAAATTTAAAAAATGATGTATAATGATATATAATATTAAATTTTCCAGAAAGCTAGTCTCCCCTTCTTCCGCCATTTGGATTTAGATTTTTTTAATAATTTTTTTACGATATTTATTTATTTTAAAAGTTTTAAAAAGGTAAATTTTAATTGGAATATATGAGATGGACCAATAAAAAAGGACGAAAAAATTTATTTGACTAATCGACACCAACATACATGTGAGTTGGAACTATGACCTCAAAATAAACTACATCTGAAGAAGTACAATAAATTCTTATGCTTTAAATGATATAGAACACAAATCTAACTTAAGAAAGAAAGGTGCATGCATATGTAAATCATGCTAAATGCCATTAAAATCATACTAGTAATTGGTCGATTTCAGCTTGAAGTATTTGTCTGAAAGAAGTCTCAATCCGATCCTTTACTTCATTTCGAGCGGCTTCTTTGCATGGTTTTTATGTTTATTTCGATATCTCATTCTGAAGCAGGTCCCGAAGTTTGAGCTGTATTGTCTTTTTCAACTCCATCTCAAGCTCAGTGCCCTTTGTTTCCGAATGATATGTGCAATTCAACTCCTCGAATGGATTTTTCTTAATTTACAAAATCCAAGGAATAAAAACAAATTAATGCATCACGCAAATGTAGCTAGGATGAAGTAAACAAATTAAAAGTAAATTTAGCATTTACCTTGGGAACAGCCGGTTCAAGTGCTTGATCAACAGATCTATCTGAAAAAAAAAAAAAAAAAAAAGAAGTAATTTTTCGAATGAAATAGATTTTGAGTTTTTCTAACTTAGAGGGGCTCGGGACAACAGGTACATCAGGTGAAGAAGGTATGTCTGGTGAGACAACAGTACTTATGTCTGTTTCTGGTCTACTGATAATTTTTTTGATTCTTTCAAAAATATTGGTTGGCTTAACAGGTTGATCATCAGTTTCTATTGTTTCTGTTTTAGTGAAAACTGCTTTGATTATTTCAAGAACATTGGTTGGTTTGGGTGGCTGAGGTTCCTTTGTAGGCTTGGTACAAGGAGTACAACACAGACCAGAATCTCCTTCTCCTGCTTTCTTGGAGGATTTGTCTGATATGTGAAGGTTTAACCATTGTGGGTTTTCACTCTCTGCATCCTTTCACTTTATCTTCCACCCCAATGACCCCTCTTGAATTTTCTCACAGTGTAACAACCTCTTGCCGTCGTTTGCGTTTCCGGATTCCAACCACTGGCGGAACCATGGTGGTAGCTCTACTGTCTCCGCCGAAGTGTTTGGCTCGAATCTAATGGTCTCACTAAAACAAAGTACAATGTTGCGACAACCAAAGTGGTAGGTATTATTTTCTTTCCAATCTCAGAACGCTATTAACAAAAGCAACAATCAGTAAGAGTTTCTCTTTGACACTCTTACAATCGATCATTTTTCCTTTCTTTTTTTTTTTTTTTTGGCTGGCTTCTTAAATATGATTCACTCTAGCTTTTTTAGATGCAAATCGAGATGATAATTGCATATTTGACAGCAATGTAAGATAAGAAATCAACTTTACGTTATCAAGTTTTGATTAATCTGTATATTTAATTTGAAAACCATAAAGAATTTAAATAAAAGAAAATTTAAAATGGAGGTATACATTAAAATTCTATTTAGAATTATCTCTTTTAACTTATTCAATCAAAGTGATCCAACAAATTTACCTTTTTTAATTTTTGTGCCATGTAAATGTGAAGCTAGAATGAGTATGTGCTAAAATTTACCTCAGATGACTATGACTTCATAAATTAAGTGTACTAGCAACTTTAATAAATATTAGTAAAACATAGACCAAGACTTTGCAAATTGATGACGTTTTACGTATGCCTCTAATTTGATGACGTTTTACGTATGAGTCTAATTTGATGACCATATGCGTTGTTTTGTATGTATATATATACACATTAATTCTCTCTTTTTTTTCCTTTTTCACTCTTTTTTCTAAACATCTCTTTTTTTTATATCAATTACTTTTCTTTTATTTTCTTCTTCTATTATCTATTTTAAAAGCATTCATTAACAAATCATTATATATTTTCTTATTTATTATTTTAACCACAATTAATCCAGTCTCTTTAGTTTATATTACAATAGAAATAATTCAAAATATAAAAATAAGCTCAGCACAAGGTAAATTCATTTGAAAGATAGTGTAAATTGATTGGAAAAAAGGGACTATTCACTTGATTAAATTATACTTTAATTATTTTTTTTATTTTTATTTGAATTGAATTGAATGAAATATTTTATGAAAATTAAAAAATCATATTAAATATTAATGCACTTCAAGTGTTTATTTAAATGTCAAGTTTATTGTTTTTGAATTAAAACTTGCAAATTTTTAGAGTAAATTACATATACCGATCTGAATTACCACATATATTTCATTTTGAATATTTTTATTATTTGAAACATTACAAACTGATATCTATGATTTTAGAGCCATTTCAAATCTAATCCTCTGTTAATTATGTTGTTAGATTTAACAGAATATGTTGATATGGCTTTAAGCCTACAATTACTGATTTCATAAATATTTACATATATGGTCACCATATATTTTATTTTATCTATTTTTTTATGATAAATATTTATAAATTTAAAATTAGTAGTCCTTGTTTTAGTTCAATTAAATATTTTTATAGATTATAAATTTTTTGCCTTGCATTATGTTGAGCTGCATATCCCACAATAATAGCAAATAAATATAAGGGTTAAAATTTATAATGTATACTTTTTATAATTAAACATTTTTAATATATAGGCATGTGAGTTTCTTCAATTATATAAATGCTATTTATTTTTTTTCTATACAATTATAAGTCTATGACTTAATGTTGAAATTTTAAAAATTTTATGTTTGCTTATATTTTTTTACTAGAAAAATTTAACAATATTTCTATCAAAAAATAAACAATAAAAAATATGTAAATTATAATTTTCATGTAAATAATACTTTCTCTTTATTTTCTCATTTTTCATTTTTTTATTCTTTGAATAGAAATCTTTAATTGAATTAAAATAAGTGCTATTAAATTTCAATTTATAAATAGTTATCATTTAAAAAATAGATAAAATAAAATATATGGTGTTATACATATACATGCTTGTCAAGTCACAAATTGTGAGGCTCAAAAGTTGTCATATCAGTATATTCCGTTAAATCTAATAGAATAATTGATAGATGGCAAATTTGCAATGACTCTAAAATTATAGATATCAATTTGTAATATTGCAAAAAATAGGAATTAAAGTGAAACACAAATAATAGTTTAGGACCAAATCTGTAATTTGACCAGCTTTTATATTCAATTCCATGCATATTGTATTGTAAAAAATCATCTCAAGTCATTTTTTAATATAAACTCTATGAATTATTATTTTTGTAAAGAGCATTACAATTACTGGATGCTTAAAAATAATTATTTGCAAGAAAATTATATAACATCAATAATTACGGACAAAAAAAAACCTTATATGAAGTGTTGATGGTTATTTTTGTGTGTTTTTAATTACTAATTAGTAAAAAAAAAAAAAACTACACACTAGATAATATAGTCTAGTTCATTGTATAGTTTGATATACCAAGATGTACCAAATTAAATATCTTTCGGTATACCATTGTGCATAAAAATTTTAAAATTTTATATATCAAAATATATTGCTATGGTATATCATAAGGGTATACTTTGGTATACCAAGTGTATTTTTAAAATTTAAAATTTTAAAAAGAAATAAGTTTGAAAGTTAAAAAATTTAGGGTAAATTTTTAAAAAATAAAGTAAAAATTAGTGTATATTATATAATTTTCTCAATATTGAATGTGTGATAGGGATACAGGTCAAGCACAATCCTGTTTAATTTTTGATCCTAACACAAAACTTGATCTAAACCCATTCGAAAAAAATTAACCCGAAAAAAGGCACGATTTGACTCAAAAAATTTAGGGTCAAACTTGATCCAAAATCCGAATGAATTGAGTCACGTAACAACCTAAAATGACTTGAATTTTTTTAAAATTTTTTTAATTATTTTGATTATTAGGATTAAATCAAGTTTTTGAAAAAGAAAAAGTAAATGTGTCAATGTTATTCTCTCTATGTATAAAGTAAACTTAGATATTGAGAGGGTTTAGATGGACAACATATAAAAAAATTGGCCCATAGACCAAACTAAGTCAGTCCATCGGTTATTGAAAAATTAAAAAAAATAAAAATAATATTATATTGAATAAAAATTATAAAAATGGGTTATTAAAAATTATGATTATCTAATATGTTAAATAAAAAATAATTATATATAAAAGTAAATATAACATAGCATAAAAATATAAAATTAGATAATTAAAAAATTAAGTAAAATAAAAATAGCTAATAATTTGGGCAGCATGGACCGAATTTGAATAGTAAATACTTTGTCTAAATTCAAAAAAATTGTGAACAGGAAGAGTAGGAAGGAGGGATTCCCATTCAATGCTCTTTTCCATTGCCTAACTATTTTATCTTAATTCCAATTAATCCCATACCGGCTTCTCTTCTATTAGAATTTTATCTTTTTCTTTTTTTTATTTTTCTTATTATTTTTTTGCCAATTTCAATTAATAATAATAATAATAATAATAATAATAATAATAATAATAATAATAATACTTGTCCATAATTTTTAAAAAATAATATTTTTGAAAGAATAAATTATTTTTTAAAATTTATATGAGTTATTAATGTTTAAAAGTAATTGAAACATATTGATATTCAAAAAATTAATATAAAATTAAATTTTAATTTGATAATTAGAAATTAATAAACATGATTATGTGAAAAATGAATTTGACTTAAGAACCTGACCTGACCAAAAAATGACCTGAAACTGATGATCTGATCCAAACTCGTCTGACCTAACCCATTTGATAAGTCTAGTCAAGCATGTATACTTATTTTACATAAAATTTGAGTTTTTCTTTTTCTTTTTTTAATTCATTCTAAAATTTATTAGTTTATTTAATTTAAATTCATGTGCCTTATATCTAACATTTGAATAGAAAATCTTGTGCTGTTTAATTTGACCACTCGAATTGTGTAAGATCAAAACATTAAAATTTAATAATCAATACCTAATTTAAAGCTTTCAACAAAATTCACAAAAAAGGATTTAAATTTATATAAAATGTCTAGTAAAGATAAAAGGAAGATAAAAGAGATTATGGATGCATAATGATAAAATCATTTGTGAACAAAAGTTTTTGAGGTACCATATCAGACTAAGCTACAGGTACAGAGCATACTTATAGAATGGATACAAGAATAAAATAAATTGCTTACTTTATATATAAAACAAAACTTTAAACAAAATCAAAGATTTTATTTATTATCAAACTGTAGATACAATATTTAGTGAAAAGGAAAGGTTATAGAGCTTTGCTTTGCACATGAGATAGAGAGAAGAAGAAGAAGGTTTCTAAAAACTACTGTACCTATCAAAGAGGGAGGGTGGCTCCTTAAATAGGCAAATGAAATGGCAGAAATGAAATTTTGAGGAGATAAAAGCTAAAATGTGAGCTGGACCTTCAATAATTCTACACAATAATAGAGGATATTATGAAGGTCTTCAATACACCTTTTCAAATTTGCCTTCAAAAAGATGAGCTGGAAGTCCATTAGTTTGTTCAATAATTGAGTTTCTTAGCACGTCTTGTCTAATCTTCTTTTTTGAGCTGATAGGTTTTCAGCTTGCCTCCACGAGAAAACAAAATTTTTTTGTCATTTTATACTTTTTTTTACATGGGCCTAGAGGGAAGGAAGAATCCCAAAGCAATCATTTTTAGTATCATTGTCTAGGTTTATGATGGCCTCCAAAGTTGTAAATGATCCACTTAATGAAGCCTTACTAGAGGTTTTATTCTTTATTATTTGGGCTATGAAGGCCATGTATTCATCTTCAGTGTGACCTTTCACCAGCTGACTATTAAAGAAAGATTTTTAGGCGAGGAAGGTAGAATAAGCTTTTAATGAAACATTACCCAGGCTTAAAAATCCTACTTGCTATAGCCATGTTTCATTTGTCGGTGTAAGGATTAGGTTTAGGACTTTAAACGCATTCCACCATTTTACCTTGAATTTTATAAAAAGGATAGTAGCACCCTCTTGACCTTGGTATTGTAATGTCCAATGGAACACCCTTATGGAAGGAAAAATTTGATTAAGAAGATCATCAGGGGAGAAAATTTCTTTTCTCACTCTGATGGCTTGAAATGAGTCTTGAAAAGATCAAAACTTTTGTAGACTTCTGGTTAGAGAATTTCTATAATAGCTCTAAATTAAATCCTCAATTAGTGAAATCAAAAAGGAATTTTTAAAAGTTTAAGGTTTTTGTCAAAGATAATGAGCCAAGTATGTGTCCGGCTTGGGGTTTTGGATGAAAAGAGTATTAAACCATGGATGTTAGTAATCCTAATAATTAAATGTGCGGTAGTGGTTTGAAAATGTAAGGAAATTTAGAGGGAAGCTTTTAGGCTTTGTAAGGTATTAGCCTACTCAAAAGGATGTAGGACCTTAATGATTTTAAAGGTAGAGTAGTGAGTCCTTTTATGGTTATATTCGGAATGGGTGTCTTTAAAGGTTACTGAGCCAATAATTTCAAGAATGGCTCAATAGTAAGCTGGAGTTTTTGTGAGATCCTATGGTTTAAAAAACCATCATTTGCTAAAAACATTTGCAATGGTTTAAAAAGGATTTGTGTGAAAAAAATCCTTTTTTAACAGTAATAATTTTTTAGAAATAAGTTTTCTCAAAATATTTTGAATGAACCCTTTTTAAGGGATATAGTTAAGTCAAAACAATTTGAGATAAAATAATTTTTGAAGATTCTCTTTTTTTGATTGTTTTTTAAGTAGTTAAAGGAATAATACCTTTCTAATCTTGTGAGGAAGATTGTGATTCCTTTTTTTTTTTTTTGTATTCTTCCATTGAGATGGGAACAATTTCCTAGTTTTTAAACTTCTAAGTATATTCAAAAGCTTTTTGGATTGCTAGAATTAGTTCTGGTGTTTGGGATAAGGTTTTTATCTATTTCTATACTTGAGACTCTTTAGAGCCTTTAATTTTTGATTTTGAGACCATTTCGGCAAATGATGTGATATCTTAAGCTATGGATGGTTGTTAGAGTTTTTGTATTTTTGGTTGATTTATCTTTCATCTTTTTAGGCATTTTGAAGAAATTCCGTAGTTAAGAAATTAGGAATGGAATTAATATCTCTTATGATATAATCTATATCAAAATAAAAAATACTTAATATATCTTGCCATTTGGCAAAAATTTGTTTTGATGCAATATTTTTAACATTATTTGTAAAACTTCTTTTGCAAATTTATAGTCAATGCAAAGTAAAAACTTTTGGTTAAGTAAATCACTTTGAAATTTTTTGATAAACATGACAATTGAAATAATTTCTTTTCTATTGGTAGAATAATTCTTTTGACAATCATTCTAATGTACACTGGTAAATCTGATTATGCTTTCTTGCTCATTTTGAACTTGTTTTTAAATACTAGTATAACCCAACTTAGAAGCATCAGTTTTGATTATCTTAAAAGTTAAAGGGGTTTGCTAAGTGTACACAAGGAATGTTCTAAACATGGTGTAGACACCTCACCTTTAACCTATGATGATAACCAGAGATAAACTCTCAAGCATAACACAAAGCCATCAAAAGGTAGGTCTGTATAGACCTATTAAGCCATGTCTGCACGGACTAACTATGTGAACAGGCCAAAATCCAGCCTATGGACCAGCATACCAAAAGCTTTGCCCATACGAACTAGTACAGATAAGTCCGTACAGACCTACTGATGGAAAAAGCATTCTAGAGGTAGAATTCGGCCTATTTAGTCTAGGAGCCAAAATCTCATTGGGATTGGGACTCCTTTCTAGATGAAAATAGGAAAACCTAAAAGACTAAGTATATATACTTCTCTAAATCAATAGAGTGGAAAGAGGCTAAAAAATTACAATCTGACTAAACACATTCCAAAGGCAGAAGCATAAAAAAAAAACTATGAGAACTTGATCCAAAGGCAATTCGAACCATCTTTACTTGAATCTTGAGATCTTTGTGCTATTGTTTGAAGAGACTTCTTATTCAAGTAATATCTGAGGTTCATTGTCTATTTATTGATGTTTTAACGACATATGATCTTTAAAATTGATACATAAGTGAGGTAGTACTTTATTATCTCCACTTCCATTCATGATGAGTAGGCCATTATAACAATGTGTATGATGTAAAATTGATTCTTATAACCAATGTTAAGTATGTTGTATTATGTTAATAATCATCACACAAATTTAATCATATGTATGGTTAGGTCCACATGGACTTAGTTCCTTTAGGCACAAGTATGATAAGTTAGTTCGCACGACCTTATTTACCTTATGTGAACATGATTTAATTAGTTCGCATGGACTTATATCTAGTGAGCATGATTCTATGTTTTAAGTATCTTGTTATATGTTAATTGGTAAATGTAAATCATTCTACTTATATGTTGATGTTGTATGTGAAGGCATGTATATATGTGCAAGGGATTGATAGGTAGTCCGCACGGCCTCCCTGTCATAAGGGCTATAGTCTGCACATACTTGTATATGATGAATTGTATGAATACTCTTTAGAGTATGCTTTGTTTGTACAAGCAATTGTTCTAGATTCTTATGTCTAAAATATGTTCATATTCTATTTGTTATACATTAATGTTTATATAACCTTGATTTAACTTTGTTTGACTTTGTTGTCATGTGAGTTGTTGACTAGATTTGCTTGCTGGATTGAAAATTGGGTTAGACATGACTTATCCTTATAGATGGTCCACATGGACTAAGATTAGACCTCTAGAATGTCCACACGGACCAAGCGACGTAGAAGCGGGACTACTTTAGTGCTATAATATGTTCTTTTGGTTTTGTACTATTTACACTTCATTGCTTATTTTGGAATTATAATAGCTAGTAAATAACTTGTTTTACATGTTAAAACCTAATTTTCACATCAAACAATTTTATACATAATTAAATGGTATTTTCCTTGACAAAATGGATTTGTATTTTCTTAATCAAAAGTCACAATAATAAAATGTATTTTTGAAGGCCAGTCTCCTAGAGATGGGAGTTGGGCAATTACCTCCAATTCTTATGGAATCATGGGTAATTTTCAGGTCAAATAACAATTAATCAATGACCTAATTTTTGGATGTACAATGTACTTGTCATATTTCTTTTTAAATACTACAATTTACCTCTTATACATGAAAAGGTGACATAAATACTTTAAATATAATGCATGCTTACTTGAAAAGGGATTGATAAACATTACAACATATAAAAAGGCATAAACAATATATAAAAAGGCATATTATTTGGGCACGACTAAGATCTAAAATTTTGAACCTTTCTAGTACAGAAGATTAGAGGTCCTAGTATAGAGGTCAAGTGGCAACTCCACTAACCACTCTCGTCCCCGATAAAATATCATAATTTTCTATAGTGGCAACTCCACTAGGGACTGAGAAATTTTAATTTGAAAGTGCCCAAAATAATATGTCATCCAAATATTCTAATCTTTATTAGTCTTATGCATTACACTTCTTATAAACAGTGTCCCTATTACCATAGATGGTGTTATGAACCATGGCTCTGTTTTTCACTCAAGAATGGAGAAGTGCTAGCATATCCATCACTCATAAGCCTTATGCCTTTGGTTATTTGAAAAGGT
>CANXYI012065852.1:0-10114 GCA_948208565.1 Hura crepitans
TGTCTGAACATTAGGCTATAGTGGATTATAAACATAAGAAGTTAACCCTCTAGACTATAGAGCGATAGACAGTGATAGTTGTAAGTGAGAGAAACCTTATAGATAATTTTATCTCAGCTGTTGTAGCAAGAAAACTCATTCGTAAAGGGTGTGAGCTTACTTAGCATATGTCATTGATAATAGTAATTCCATCCTAATGCTAGAATAGATCCATTTTGTTTCTAAGTTTCCTGATGAGTTTTTAGTGTTACCTCTACAGAGGGAGCTTGATTTTGAGATTGAGGTGTATCCTAGTACAACTCTTATGTCTATAGAATGGCACCTATTAAATTGAAAGAATTGAAGGTGCAGTTGCAAGATTTATTAGATAAAGGGTTCATTAGACCTAGTAGATCACCTTGGGGAGCCTCTGTTTTATTTATGAAGAAGAAAGATCGGTCGCTTTGATTGTGTATTGATTATAAATAGCTTAATAAAGTGACAGTGAAGAACAAGAATCCCTTACCTAGGATAGATGATCTTTTTAACCAATTGAGAGGTAAAGGTGTATTTTCTAAGATTGATTTGAGGTTTAGGTATCACCAATTGAAAATAAAGGAAGCTAATATTCCTAAAACTACTTTCAGGACACGATATAGGCATTATAAGTTCTTAGTGATGCCATTTGGGCTTACAAATGCCCCAATAGCCTTTTATGGATTTAATGAATAGAGTGTTTCAACCCTACCTAGATCAATTTATGGTTATAGTCATTGATGAAATCTTGGTGTATTCTAGGACTAGAGAAGAATATGTATGGTATCTCAAGGTTGTGCTATAGACTCTGAAGGAGAAGCAATTGTATGCCAAGTTGAGTAAATGTGAATTCTTACTAAATAAAGTAGCTTTTTCTAGGACATGTAGTGTCAACATAAGGTATTTAAGTAGACCCCAATAAGGTCAGAGCATTTTTAGAACGGGAGCCTATGAGGAATGTGATAAAGATATAGATTTTTCTAGGTTTAGCTGGGTATTACAGAAGATTTGTGAAAGGATTTTCTATGATCACAACACTTTTAACTAGATTGATTAGAAAGAATGTGAAGTTTGAGTGGGATTCTATTTGTCAAAAAAGCTTTAACAAACTGAAGAAGATGTTGATAGAAGCTCCTATCTTAATTCAAACTGAACATGGTAAAGACTTTGTTTTGTATAGTGATGCTTCACTTAATGGTTTGGGATTTGTGTTGATAGAGGAAGGAAAAGTGGTAGCTTATGCTTCAAGATTGTTGTAACCACATGAGAGGAACTACCCTACTCATGAGTTAAAGTTAGCTGCCATTATGTTTGCTTTGAAATGTTTAAGGGATTATCTGTATGGTGAGAAATGTTATATTTACATAGATCACAAGAGCTTGAAATACCTCCTTACTAAGAGGAAGTTAAACTTGAGATAAAGAAGATGGTTAGAGCTAATTAAAGATTATGATTGTATGATAGATTACCATTCAGGGAAAGTTAATGTGGTAGCAGATGCTTTAACTAGGAAATTCATTGTAACCTTGAAAGGCATGAATGCTAAACTATAGTACATAGGGGAAAAGGCCTTTTTTGCTAAACTTCAAGTGAAACCAGATTTTAGGCAACAGATAAAAGAAGCTCGGGTGAAGGATAGACAGTTGAGATAGATTATGGGTAAAGTTAAAGAGGGGAAGGCAATAAGATTTGGGTTAAGTGAGGATAGAAATATGTATTATCAGGGTAGGTTACGTGTACGTCATATAGATGACTTGAGATTATAGATACTGAAGGGGGCATATGAAGCTCCTTATTCTATGCACCTTAGTAGTACAAAGATATACATGGACTTAAAGTCTCAATACTAGTGGTAAGTATAAAGAGAGATATAGCAGAATATGTTACTATATATCTAACATGCCAGCAAGTAAAAGCTGAGCGTCAAGTTCCTTGTGGATTGCTGCATCTTATAGCAATACCAGAATGGATGTGGGAAAAGTGATAATAGACTTTGTGATGGGATTACCTATGACCAGCAATAATTTTGATATTCTTTGGGTAATTATTGACAGATTAACTAAAATAGCTCACTTTATTTTAGTCAGAATGGATTAGTTACTAGAAAGGCAGGCTAAGTTGTACATTGATGAGATTGTCAGACTTCATGGTGTACCTTGGGCTATTATTTCAAATAGAGATCCTCACTTTAGTTTTATGTTTTAGAAGAAATTACATCAGATACTAGGTACCAGGCTGACTTACAATACAACTTTCCACTTTTACAAAGATGGACAATTAGAAAGGGTGATACAGGTACTTGAGGATATGTTGCGTAGCTGTGTCATTGAGTTTAAAGGCAATTGGGACTAGTACTTGTCCTTAGCTAAATTTGCTTGCAACAATAGTAATCAAGTTAGTTTGGGCATGGCATCTTATGAGGCACTATGTGGCAAAAGGTGTAGAACTCTACTGTGTTGGAGTGAAGTTAGGGAGAACAAGATCTTCAGAGTTGATCTTAGCAGAGACGTAGAAGAAAAAGTTAAAGTCATTAAGGAGAGAATAAAGGCTACAACTGACAAACAGAAGTCTTATTCTGACTTGACCTAGAAGGATATTGAATATGATATGGGTGAGAAAGTATTTCTGAAAGCATCCCTATGATACCCCCTACCAGATTCCTAAAAAACCCCAACAGGTGGGACACTTCCAATCGGGTCACCCATCCTACGATTGCCCTAGGAGAAAACTCCTTAACAATTATGGGTTTTTCTAGAATTCTATTAGATAATGCTTAGATGCTCAATCTAATCCTTAATCATGTATATATAATATCTGATAGACTCAAACTAAGCATATATAGACCCTACCTAGGTCATAAAAAATTGGGTGACATTATAGCTACTTGGATAACATATCAAAATTTTCTTTCACCTGTTAAAATGCTTTTATAAGTTATAAATCAAGATACCACCTTCTAGACCCTTCTTGTCTGCCAATTAATCATCACCTAATACTAGACACATATATCATATACCAGCATTCAACCACAAAGGGCCTCAAGCCCACAGTTATCAAATTCACATGCCATCCAAATAAACACCATAATAGATTATATACAACACTTCTAGGTTATATGTACAAATATAGCAACTTCTAAGCCTGCTAACAAAAAAAAAACTTAGAGGATACTACATGAGTGCCACTACTAAAAGAAAGAAAACAACTTTCTTTACCCCTCAGCTACTATATAGCTACACTACACGATCACTAAGGCTGGCCTACTTATACTTGTTACCTAAACACCATAACATAGGCATGCTGAGTATAAAACTCAATAAGCAAATCTAAACCATTTTAAACATGTATTAATACACACATGTAATTAAAATTAATAGTCTAAGTGTAGTGAATGACCCACATGCCACATGCTTTATGTTAAGCAAAATGTATGCCATACTTTTTCCCAAAATTAACCAAAATGCCACTATAACTATTTTAATTCAATTTTATTTTATAATTTATTCAATTACTCCATAATTCACACAAGTGCATTATTTGAATTATTAAATAAGCCCTACTAGGTAAACTACACATATAGACACTAGAATGAGAGGGAACTAAAAAATGTGCAATGGCCCACATTTTAGACCCTGACTACTGCACTTGCCTGGTATAACCATGGGGATTAGCCCATAAGAACCTCCCAAAGGGCAAAAATACTAAGTAATTATGCATAGTGTTTAGTTCATACACCTTCTAAGGGCACTAATCATATTAAAATAATTCCTCCTATGTCTGCCCAACAGACTAGTGTAGTGGCCCCTCCGGGGACCTTTGTCATTACACCGACATAGTTTGATATCCAATCAATGAAAAGAAATGTTTACCCTATAGTCTAGTGTAGTGGCTCAATTATGAACCTCGACCACTACACTGGCTTAGTCTAATAATCAGACAGTCTAGCAGCAGCTAATCCCTAAGTTGACTAGTTAACCTATCTAGTGGGTGTCTAGCTAATGGGCTATCAATCACCATTTTTAAGTTTATTTCTTTACTGATAATCTATTTATCATATTTTAAAGTGGAAAATAGTTAGATAAAATTTTTATCAAAGAGTGAATTTTTGACTTAGATAGATATAGGTCATTTTTAAACCTACCAAGTAAAATTTTTTTATCACTTTTTGACTCAAATCTGAAGGCATAATTGCATGCATATTAATTTTAGTATAGCATATTATTTTGACTCAAATATTCTCATGTTAAAAATTATTTTTAATTATAGTACCAAAATCTTATTTTGTGGGATAGTTATAGGTCATTTCATGCATTTGTGATGGCCATTATAAGCTCATTTCAAGTCCTTGTTCAGTGCCATTTGCACCAATAGTTTTAAAGTCCCTAGGCCTTAAGCCAACATCAAAGAAAAGCATCCATATGCCATATAAATGGCTTACATGCCAAACTAATAAAGCATTACAATTTAGGTGATTCATAAGTACATTTCTATGCCAAACTTCATCCATTTTTAAAGCCATTTGACATGCCATTCTAAGTCATTTTTAACTTCATTTTCCAATTCTTTTCTCATTCTTTAAATATGTCCCATATGTTATACATTTCATGTTACACTAATCATGATATCAACCCAAATCATGTCATGTACTAAATGCCATAAATGTCATGCCAATATACACATAAAAATGCCATTAACCATACCTCATTTTCATGTCACCTTACGTTATAAGGCTCTCAGCCATAACTCAATTTTGCCTTAATCTTGCTTTTATCCCAACTAAACATATTCATACACATTTAGACCTCACATAAACAAGCCTAAACAAATTATTCATGCTTTTACCATGCAAATTAAACCATTGTAGCCTATAACATACCTCGACCAAACTACCAACAAACACATGCAAGCCTAGTTTCACTAAGTTCTTCACATACACCTTACATGCCATCCAAAACAAGCCAAAAGCTATGCCATGAACTAAGTACACAACCTAAACACTCACTCACACACTAAGCACACCTCTCAGCTAAGGGAATTCACCCACTTAAAACATCACAAGTTCAGTAATTACACTTAAAGTTCATTAATTATTCATGTTTAAAATATCAACTAACATGCCATAACATCATTTCAAGCCATAAACACACACACATGCCTACCTAAGGCTTTTGTTCAAGTGAGGTATTCACCCTTTCATGCTTTCTTTTCATCCAAACATCATGCCAACCATTCATTGCACACACAATTAACTTAGTTATACATTTAGTCCATCATTTTGCACACATAAATGACCTAATCTATCAATTCCATATAAGGTTCCAAAGCATTATTCATGGCAATTCAACCCTACATGCTTTCAATGGATTAAATGTACTTACCTCAATACCAAAAGGCTAAAATACACTCTTTTAGCTTAAAGAAAATCATAAATTTCTCTCCTTAAGCCTTATTCTCCATACACACCATTCCTCCTTCAAAAATCCATCAAAATTCACACACTCACCCAAATCAAATTTTAATCATATGGCTATTCTTAGAATCACTAAATCCCCTGGGAAAAAAATAAAAAGGGCTAGAACACTTACATATAAGAAGTTACCCTTTTTAGTCCATTTGTTGACACCTTAAGCTTCTATGAATTTTCTTAAATTCTAGCCACTTCTATGGCCTCTAAAACCTTCACAAATTAGTTCCCCACAATTTGAGATAATTTTTAATGGTAATAGACTTACAAAAAAGCTTGAAAAAGATTATGAACATGGATATTTTAGGTGAAGATGGTGTCGCCTACAGCAAAGGGAGAAAAGGAGAAGAAAGATGGAAAGTGAGTGGGTTTGGCCAAGTGGCCATGTGTCACCTTGGCCCTTTTATAGCAGCTAAGGTGGCATGGATAAGGCCCACATGCCACCTGAGCAACCCAAAAAGTTCAATTTCGATTGAAACTTTGGGAAATTTTTAAAAATCACTCAAACCTCTAAAAATAATTTCATTTATTTTAAAAATCCTCGATTGGTCCTATTTAGGGGCTCATAAAATTTCATGACAAAATTCCACCAATAGGACCATTAATCAACTATATAGGTTTACGTGTAAAACCTTAAATTTTAGAAAATTTTATAAATGACCTCAAAATCCAAAAATTCTTTCACCAATGGAGTCAAGAGAATTTTTAACCTTCAGAGTGTGACATTTTTAGGTTTTTCTAGGAATATTCTAGGTCATTTTTAGCTTGACTCCATCTGAGCCTACGGTCCACTAGATTATACTAAATCTTTAAATAAAGTCAAATTCATTATTTTATGGCTTTTTAAAGTTTCATGACTAGTACCCCTACCTCGAGCCTTGTGATAGTGTCTTGGTACTCCAAGAACACTTTTTGGGCTCAATGGCACTTTTCACATAGCCTCAAGTTACTGGCATTACAATCCCCATGGAAGAATGTACTCATATTTAGGAAGAAGGGAAAGTTAAGTCCCATATTTATTAGACCATTCAAGATTACAAAGAGAGTAAGACCACTAGCATACAGATTAGCCTTACCTCCTAGGTTACAATAGATACATGATGTGTTTAATGTTTCAATGCTTAAAAGGTATAGATCATATACTTCCCATATAATCCCAGTAGCAAACATTGAAGTACAACTAGACTTGAGTTATAATGAAGAACCAATACAAATTTTAGCTCAAAAAGTGAAGCAGCTGAGGCATAAAACCATTCCACTAGTTAAAGTACTCTAAAAGCATCATAATGTAGAAGAAGCTACATGGGAACCTAACGAGCAAATGAAGAGTCAATATCCATATCTATTTTGCTCAAGTAATTTTAAGGATGAAATTTCTTATGAAGGGAAGAATCGTAATGCCTATAAGTCAAGGCTCTATGAACAGTACGTTCGAGGCTCGAAAAGTGTGCCTGGAGTATTGGGTTACCTTCATGAGGCTCAAGGTGATGCATATTAGTCATGAAACTTTGAAGGGATTAAAAATGATAAAAATGGCTTAATTTAAAGATTTAGCAGAACCAATAAACTATTTTAGGCTATAATTTAATGGGCCATAGGGTTAAATGGATTTAGGTCAAGCAATACCCGAGACTTGCCTCAACAAACCTAAAATTATCATACCCTGAAGGTAAAAAATTTCCTTGAGTCCATTAGCAAAGGAATTTTTGATTTCTAAGGTCTTTGTGATTTTTCCTTAATTTTAGTTTTTACATGTAAATCAATGTAATTAGTTAACTGTCTTATCGAGGGAATTTGGCCAATAAATTTTATGATCCTTTAAAGGGGACTAATCGGGGATTACTAAAGAAATGTGATGATTTATAAAGGTCGAGTGATTTTAAAAATTCCCTAAAGTTTCTACCAAAATCGAGGAATTTCGAGATGCTCAGTTGGCATGTGGCCCCATTAATGCCATTTTAGCCACTACAAAAGGTCCCATGGTGACACCAAGATGCCACTTAGCCTATACACCCCACCACCACCCATTTTCTTCCTCCTTTGCACCCAATGCCACTTTAAACTTCAATCCACCAATTTCATGGCTTTTTAAACCTAAAATAGCCATAAAATCTCACAAAAAAATCCTTTTAATGTGTTTTAAACTGATGTTTCAAAGAATTAAAGTCCATAGAAGCCCATAAAGCTTAAAGAAATTCAAGAATGTTCAAGTTTTCATAAAAAGGTGCTTAGAAACCAACTTTTGATGTGTAAGTATTTCCTCTCTTTTTAATTTATTTCCTAGTGGATTTTGCCATTCTAAGAATGCCCATAATCATAGAATTTTATTTTTGGACTTGTAAGATTTGTTTTTCAAAAGAGGGGAGGCATGTATGGAGACTAAGGTAAAGTGAGGGGAAATAAGGTCCTTTACAAGCTTGAGATGTGGAAGAAGTCCTCCTTGTTGAAGAGGTATGTGAATTTAAAGCATTAAAAGCATGTTAGTTAGATTTCATATGTAATAGGTGTAAGAAACCTTGGATGAAAATGATAGAATTCATGGTTAATATGTTTGTAATTATAAATTAGGCATGTATTTATACTTATTATATGTGGAATGAATGATTGGACTGGTGATTTAATGAAAAGAATGAATGGAAGGGCAAATTCCTAATTTGGTCGAGAGGTATGAATGCTATGTGTGATGTGTATATGGCTTGTTAAAGTGAGATTAGCATGATTTCTAAGGTGTTTGATACGCAAATGCATGAGTTGTAATTATATATGGTGAAAAGTATGAATGTTGTTGTGAGGCCTTAGTTGGCTGAGAGGTTGGCTTGGCATATAAGCTTACTGCATGATAAGGTAGCATGACATATTCTATGGGAATTAGATTATTAAGGATGGCATTATTGATGTAGCTGATGAATTTGATGAACAAGGCTTGTGTGTGCGTGTGTGTGCCTAGTGTGGCTGAGGCATATACAAGGCATGTAATTGTATAGTTTGCATGAAAATTGTATTTTATATGTATAAGCATGCTTAAATGATGTTAGGATATGTGTATGTGTGCTTGAATGTGGAGAAAAGCATGAACATAGCCATTGTGAAGTATTGGCCGAGAGGTATGCAAGTTAAATTGTGGCATTAAAAGTTAAGGTATGGCATGGCATATGTGTGTGTGTGATTAATGTGACATTTTTGGCATGACTTTGTGTAATGTATATTTGGCATGAATTAAGTTAATATGCATGAGTAACAAGGCATGAAATGTATGGTATTTGGGATGCCATTTAAGGTTAGGAAATGGTTGAAAAAGGAACTTGAAAATGGCTTAGAATATTATGGTAAAATTGACCTTAAAATGTACTAACTTTGCCATATAAATGGCACTTAATTTTGAGACACTTTGTAATGCTTATGTGAAATTAATGGAAGCCTCTTTCAAGGCTATTTAAGTTTTATATTCGACCTTAGCTTTAGGCCTATAAATGTGTAAGATACGAGTGTAAATGGCACTGAAAAAGGGCATGAAAATAGTTAAAATTAGATATAAATAGCCTACGCAAAAATTGAAAATGACCTATAACTGTGCTGTAAAAATTAATTTAGGGACCTATACCTAGAATGAACCTTTAACATGGACATTATTAGATTAAAATAATGGCCTAGACTAGACTTAATATGTACTTAATTATTATTATGAGAGTGACCTAAAATATTTAAAAAATTAACCTGTAATTGTCTAGTAGAAGAAAAAATGACATGTACTATCTAGGTAAAATTTTGATTGCCATAGAAAATTCTAAATTATTTGGTTTCCATTCCAAAAAAATTATAATATAATGATCAGTAAACAAACTAACATAAAATAAGGTTAGACAGCCCATTAGTTAGACACCTACTGGATAGGTTGATAAGTTAACTTAGGGATTAGCAATTGCTAGATGCTTTCTGTGATTTTTTAGAATTTGGGAGGTCTAGAAACTGATCCCTTTTACCCTTTGGTAATGTATGATGTTAATGATTATTTGAATATTGGGAGATCCTTGAATTGATCCCTGTTATCCACTGAAGTTTGCTATGATTTTTGGATATTGAAAGCTCTACGGACTGATCCCTGCTATTAGTAATATGCTTAGAGGTTGAGTCATTTGAGATATTAGAAGGTCTATGGATTGATCCCTATTATCTATTGTCTGGTATTGAGAGATTCAAGTGAGCTAATCCTTGTTATCAGACAAAGCCGATGAAGTGGTCGAGGTCCAAAATGTGGGCCACTACATAATTTTTTAGTTCCCTCTTGGTCCAGTTTCTTCGGTGTAGTCTATCTACTCAAGCCTAGTAAATTCAATTGAATTTGCATGATTAATTTAATTAAAATTATCATAGTGGCATTTCGATAATTACTATGTAAAAATGGCATATCACCTAAATGGCATGACTTATTCGATATATCACCCATACCATGCATTTGAATATTATATTATCATATCTTGTAAGCCTTTACATATACCATGTTTTGAATGCTTTAAGTTCACCACTTATTTTTATACTCAGTATACCAGTGTTTTGTTGCATTGGTTGCAAAGATAAGCAATCCGACCTCAGAGATCTTACAATGTAGCAGCGCAGTTCTCAAAGGTTCTTTATTGG
>CANXYI012065856.1:0-10579 GCA_948208565.1 Hura crepitans
TCTATTGTAGATATCAAGGCTTTGATTCTAATCTAGTCCTTTAACATATAAATCATAGATAAAAATGATGCACTAAGTGAATTACTCAGTGGTGTAATCGATATAATATACATATACAACCATATGCAAACAGTCATTAATAGCATTCACATTGCAAAGCTAATATGTATAACATGGTAATTAGATCAGCTCAACAAGTCCACATCTTATAGTAGTTCATGAATACCATAATTGTCTAAAACATCAAAAGTATAAGATCACCTATCATAGAATACCTACGATATAAACTAGATATCAAGCAATTCAACTTATTATGATAATCCATTAATATGCTTATTTGCTCTATTTATCATTTTTATGCCTATACATAGAAGACACTCACTCAAAACTAGATAACGGGACTACTAAACCCTTAAGGTCATAATGTGTAGTGGCCACTAAGACCTTATGATGGTTGCACTCATCTACATATGTATAGTGGTCTTTCTGAACCCTTTCATTGCTATACTAGACCTCAGTATGTACAATAACCCTATAAGGCCCTGCGTCTACTAAACCAAACCTATATATGTATGTATATGTGTACAGTGGTCCTTTCAACTCTATAGCTATTGTACCCAACCTATATACATACACTAAACCTATGGAACCCTACGACTATTATACTAGACTAACGAGCACTAAGGTACCATAGTGCTGCTATTTATCCCTGGTTGATCGATCAATATATCTAATCTAGGTTATTTAATAGTATAGGTTAATCACCTTGTTCAATTACATTTCTCTTTCATAAAAAGGATTAAGTAGGTTTTATTTAGAATATGGTTAACATATAACCTTAGGGGTGACTTAATAATATGAAACATTTCCTAATTAGTTGCATCTTCAAAATATAAACCATACCATGAATTCCATGATACATCATTTAAATTTTTCTCAAAAGATCATTCGTCTATGCCATGAAAATCATGATCATACACATTCTCATTTTCATATCACTTTAGTTCATTATCATATACATCACTCTACCAAATTTTTATTCATCATGTTCATTTATGATACTTAAACACAATATTACCATGCCATACTCAATTCTCATAAATATCCTAACTTCAATAATATTTTTGGCCATAATACCTTATCTATAAATATCCCACTCATTCAACTCATTACATATATAAGTATAACATAACATAATCCTTAAAGTAAATAATCATGCCGTAATTACATACAACATTCATAAGGCATAAATAAGGCATTTAGACATACATAGGAATCATACATTATTCCAATATCCCTCTCTTTTATCATATCATCATGCATAATTATAAACTTATTACATTTGAACAATATTCTTATCAACCACTTCACACTTTATCGTACAATTAAACTTAACCACCTCAATGCACACCTTAGTAACCATTCGGCCACTATGTATTAAGCACTCCAAGTTACCAATAATCCATTAAATACACATATTTTTATATGGCTATAACAATATAATACTACTAAAATTCCTAGACATATATGTTTCATCATCCAATAACTCATATAGCACATACCATTTAGGAAAAGAAAAAGGGTCATTTGGCCAACACTCAGCAACACATACCTTTTTCATTCTCTTCATAATAAAACTACAATTATGCATATTTTCTATCACTTATAACATTTACATGAAATTCAAATGCATAAAACATGTTGAGCATAACTATCAAATCATTTGGCCATTATAGTATTACCACTTCAAAACATAATTTCTCACTAGCCTCATACAATTTGACTTAATTATAACATCAATTCATCATATTTCACATAATGAAGCCATAAATGCTCATGTTTACCATAAACACAAAAACTTTAATATTAGGGATTTCACATACACTATATATTATAAAGATTACATATACCAAAATAATCTTTTATACACCTCTAAGCTCTTTCAAGCTTTATCTTTCCTTTTATTTCTCTTTTGCTCTTCTTTCTTTACATACACTTACTAGGATTAAAACTCAAAAATTCATAATAATTCACATAGGCATCCAAAACTCAATCTAACTTGATAAACTTAGGCACCTAAATAACACTAGAAAAATATGAGAACCCAAAAAAACTTACTAGAACAAAAGTGACTTATTATTCATATCCACCTTCATCCATTAAAATCTTCCCTTCTAACTTGCTTTTCTTACAATTAGATGTGGGTTCAGCTTTAGAGGAGAAGATATAGGTGTTAGATGGGAGGAATTAGGGTTTGATTGGAGAATTTTAAGAGAAAAATGGAGGAGGGCTCACAAAGAAAAGCTGTCGGCTTTCTTAAAGAAAAGAGAAAAAAAGATAGCAATTGCACTATTCAAACATTAACCATCAATTAAAGACTTTGACTTGTATATGTGGTCTTTCAAATGAATACATAAGATCACTTTAATAAAGATCTAGGGGTCATCTTTTTTACTCCTTATAAAATCCTCTAATTAAAACCCTTTTTCAACCCTATTATGCCCATAAAATCATACAATTCAAAACCTATAAGTCTCCAATAACCCATGCTTGAAAACTAATTAAAAATGTAAGTTTTAACTTTACCTAATTTAAAAAAATACTTCTTGATATTTAAAAATTCCAATTTCAATACTGATGGACTATTTAGAATATTTAAGTATCAAGTTACATTGATCTCTAAATTTTCTGAGCAAAAACCAAATATTATATGGCTCAGCTTGCATTAAGTCACTATTTATATAACATTGTCGTAAAATCTTAACTATCATTTTTAACAATCTAAATGACTTTGTTTTAACTTCAAATTTTACCTATAATTAGATTATAATTAATACATTCATTCGATAACATTAGTGTGACCCAGGTATCAAGAAATACTATTCATATCTTATGAAGTACTATTTATAATATTAGGATTTTTGAACATTGTAGATCTTTTGGCTAAGGAGCAAGTAGTACAGCCTAATCTTTTGAGAAGAGGTTGAAGTGAAGTCAGTTTGGGGTATAATAGCAATCCCAAAGATAGGCCTAGTCGTATATAATAGGGCAAGGGACCGAGTGTGATGCACATATGTCCAAGTTCTATGAATAATACCTTCTAGGCTTGATTGATGCTCCTTACAGTATGAGGCATCATCACGAGGCCAAAAAGGGGCGTATTGGTCATAAAACTTTGACGTTCCTAAAAAATGGGTAAAATAAATGAATTCCAAAATTTAGCAGAACTAATAAATCATTTTCGGTCAAGAACTAGTATATGGGGAGATAAAATGAGTTTGCACCGAGACAGCTTCGAGATATGCCTGGACGGATCCAAAAATACCATACCTTTTTTTGAATATTTTATTCTAATAGGTGAATAATGTCAAAAAGTCAATAGTAAAATTTTATCTTGAAATTTAATGTGGGCTTTAGTGACACTAATTGAAGTTTTTCAAAACTAGAATCAGTATTTTTGGAGGTCTAAAGAATAATTTATGAATTTTTGAAGTTTAAAAAGAAATTAGGAGAAAATTAGCCGTTGGATCGCCACGTGCCATGATCAGGGCCACCCACCTACCCTTATATAAGGGCCTGCACATGTAAGAGGGTCACATGTGTGAACCCATCATCTTCCTCCACTTTCTCTTCAAAAACATGATGCCATTTTCTCTCTCCTCTCACCACTAATTTCACACCCCATATAGGGTTCTTAACCTACATAATCTCTTGAAGCTAATTCCTTTAATAGAAAGTGAAATCAGAGGCTAAAAAGAGAGGAATTTCACCTTGGTGAATAGTGTCAAAATCTTCTGTAAGTGTTTTTCTTTTAATTTTTATTTTTGTTTTAGGTAGGTTAGGTTATTCTAAGAATAGAAATGGTTTTAGATTTCCATTTGGAAATGTATAGAATTTTTGAGAATTTTTCTAAGCTAGGATTGTGTATACTTAGGTCCAAAGGAAGCCATTAAAGGGGAATAATGTTTCAAGCCTCTAATTGGTTGGGAAAAGGGTGTTTTCACACCCTAGGTATGTGGAATAAATTTAAATTGAGTATGTCATATGTTTTGTCATGAAAATATGCATGTTTGGTGTATAAAAATGAATGTTTGTGGTGTTAGGCATTTTATTAGGGTAAAGTAATGATATAGTTATGTTAATGAGGTTAAAATAATAGGTTATGTATGAAAAATTGGGAAAGAATTTAGGTGTATGTGCATATGCATGGTGTGGCTGAATGGTATATGTGGTATGACATGGCATGTGTAGTGAGGTATATGGCATGTTAGGTGTGATAATGGCATGTAAATGGGGTGTATAAACTAGACTTAAAAGTGAATAATGACATCAAAATGTATAGCATGAAATCTTGATAAATAATAACCTAATTGAGTATGTAAAGTGTATCTAAGTAATAAGTAAGAAATTGATGTGTATATGTGTACCATTTAGTGGCCTAAGTATGAAATATGTTTCATGAAAGATTATGTGAGGAAATGATACACAAGTAATGGATTTAGAGTTGGTATGGTTGGTACCAAGAAAGACACAAAATTAGAAATTTACCAAATTAATAGTAACATACTCGTAAACTTACCAAATGAATAGTGACTTTTGCGACAATAGGTAAAACATGACACTTTGTGTGTAATATTGCATCTAATGTGATCTAATGGCATAGTGGACATAAGGACTAATAAAAGTGTGGGTAATTGCCTTTAATTGGTAATGAATAGTAATTTGGCCTATTAGTTAGACACCCATTGGATGGGTTGATCAGTCAACTAGGGAGTTAGCAACTGCTAGGCAGTTTGGTCCTCCTAGGACCATTGTTTTTTATTGGATATGGTGGATGCAGTCATCGAGGTTCTGAGATGAACCCTGCACACTCGGGTATTGGGAGGTCTACCTGGGCTGATCTCTACTACCTATTTGATGTATGTGGATATTGAGAGGTCCCACGGGGCTAATCCCTGCTATCCCACTTATAGATATTAGGAGGTCTATAGACTAATCCCTGTTATCTAAAAGTTTGGTATAGGGAGGCCTATAGACTAATCCCAGCTATTGGGCAAGGTAGGTGCAGCTACCTGGGTCTAAAATGTGGGCCACTGTACAGGATGGATCTTGATTTTCGGTGTCTTAAATTGTCATCTATCTGTTATGGGCCAAAAATGTACTGAACTTAATCATAAACTAAATATATGGACCTTGTTTTGATAAAGAACTAGAAATAAATTAAATGTGGTAACTGGCATCTAGCTTGATAGGTTGCATGGCCATATGGGATAGTGTATGAATGCATATGTATCCATGACTTATATGTGTGCCTGCATATGTGACATACTTTATTTTATCTATTCTACCACTGTGTTTATACTCAGCATGTCAGTGTTTCGATGTGCAGGCTGTAGACTTGTTAGTTGTTTAGCTTCAACAAGAGCTAGTGTAGCTACCTCAGAGTCCCTTGGGTATATTTTTGCTACTCTTTTGGTTTTGTAGATAGTCACTCATGTATAGTAGGGCTAGAGTGTGTAGTACATGAAAAGTATAAGATTGAAATAGTTAATTGCATGGCTATATGAATCTGGTTTCAATACATATATATAATATTCATGTCCATGATTATCTATATGGCTATGGGTCTAAGACCCTGTGTACTGTGTGTTGATGACTGACATTGGGTTTGGGGGACTAGAAGGGTCTAGGAGTGGAGTTATGGATGGAAATTGTTTTAGAAGTGTTTTTCATGCAGGAAAAAATTTGGTTTTTCACCCGAGTAGCTGTTATGCTACCCAATTTTTTGTAAATGGTTAACATGCATAATCTGGTGTTTTAATAGACTAAAATAGGCAAAAGTAATAGATTATTCAAGAATGAACACTAAAAGGTTAAGTTAGGTCAAAGTTGGTCAAAGTCATATAAGTGTTAAATGAAGGGTCCCTAGGGAAATCCAAAGATAGGTGACCTCACGGGAAATAGCATTATTTGCCTGTTACCTTTGGGAATGGGTGGGGGCTGTTACACCAACGGTAAAGCAAAGCAGCATTTCTAGGTCTCTAGTACCTCATCATATATAGCTAGGATTTCTCCTCTATTCCAATGTGAGTATTGCGGGAGGAGACATATAGGCACATGTTAGACAACTATGTTAGGAGTATGTTAGGGTTATATCTCTAAGGATCATTTCATCAAAAATTACCTAAAAAAGCCTAAAGAATCTACTCAGATTCACAGGTTATCACTTGTTTCTACCCAAGGATAGAGAAGAGATAGCGAAAAGAAGATAGATGGTACTTAGAGGGCTAGATCAAAAAGTTGAGTAGAGCTCAAAGTGCTTGCTAGGTAGTATGCTATTAGAGCTAGAGAGGAGATAAGTTCACTTAAAGTGATAATAGGTGCCTTTATTCTTTTTGATTCTCCTACATTAGCATTGATAGTTTTGAGGTCTAAATATTCTTACACATGCATTGCATAGACATAAGATCATGGGTTAGAATCATAACTTCTTGACATAAAGATTATAGTTAGCAACCCTATAGGTCAACATGTTATAATAAACGAGGTTTACAAAGAGTGTCCCTTAATGGTACAAGGGCACAAGTTTTTAGCAGACCTAATCAAGTTACATTTTAATGAGTTTGACTTAACCTTAGGCATGGATTGGTTATCCAAGTATTAGGTGATTATGGATTGTAAGCAAAAGCAGATATCTCTCAAGGCTGGTGACGGGACAGAGATTACAATTGTTGGTGAGAGGACATACTTTCTATCCATTGTTATATCAATTGTTATAGATAGAAGGATGTTGAGAAAAGGTTGTTAGGCCTTATTAGTGTATGTGTATGATACCAAAAAAGAAAAACCAGATGCAAGCCTTATACCCGTAGTGTAACGCCTAAAAAATCATCATTTTATGAATAGTACTCCTGAGCCCAATATCATGTCATTTAGGACACCAAAGGGTTAAATAGTAGTCAAAAGGGGTACTAGTCAACCAAACTTTGACGGACCATAAAATGATGAAAATGAATGATTAAAAATTTTAGCAAAACCAATAAATCATTTTGGGTTGAGAACTAGTGAATAGTGACTTCAGTTGAGGTTGTGCTAGGATAGCTCTGGGAAGTGCCTGGACAGACTTGAAAATATCATACCCTGAAGCTAAAAAATTCCAATGAGTCTATTAGAGAAGGAATTTTAATATTTTGAGGTCATTTGATAATTATTCGAAATTTTTGCATTACAAGAGTGAATAGTAACCCTAGTTCTCGAAGGAATTTTGACTTGAAATTTTGTAAGACTCTTAATAGGCATAATTGAGAATTTTTGGTACTAGAATAATGATTTTTGGAGGTCTTCAGAAATTATTTTGAATTTTTGAAGTTTAAAAGAAAATTAGGTTAAAATAGGCTGTTAGATCAACACATGGCACGATTTAGGCCATCCACCATGGCACGATTTGGGCCATCCACCTATCTAATATAAATGGTCTTGCACATGTGGGAGTGTCACATGTGCCAAAAGCCATCATCTCCCTAAAAATCCCCATGAAAGCTTATGTTATTTTCTCTCTCCTCCCTCTCATATTTTTCTTCTTTCTATTTTCTTCCAACACTAAATCCCATAATCCTTATATGGATCCTAACTTCCACAACACCCAAAAGCTAATCCAAACTGACAAAAATGGAAAAGGATGCCTAGAAAGTGAGATATGAGCACTTGATGAATAGTGCTCTTTTGGTGAGTAAGTTGATTTTTATTAGGGTTTTTATTTTTTATCTATGATATTTGTTATAGTGATGTTACAGGTGAAGAGAGATTTTAGTTTGGAATTATGTGGAATTTCATAGGAATTTTTGAAGGCAAGCCCTTATTATGCCATTTTGGGAAATGGTGGAGGAAGATGGAATTGATGGTTTTGGAATGGCTTTAACATGATTGGGTTCCCACTGTAAGTGAATTTAACTGAAAATTGCATTATATTTTAGAGAAATGTGGAATTTGAGGCATGTGTATATGTATGGAAATTGTATTAGTATATGTGTGCATGATGATATGGAAGTATTATGCATGTTAGAAGGTGTTATTGGAGTAGACAAGATGATGTACATGTGTTTTGGATGTGAAAAGTATGTGTGAGCATATGATGTAGGTATGGCTGAATGCATGGCATGAATACATGGGATATTAGGATGGTAATGTGAGGTATGACATGAAAGTGACATGGAATATGGGGATATATGCATGGTTATGGGTTGAGATGTGATAAGGCATGATCTAGGGATAATGGAATGTGAAATTGACATGTAAAGATATTGTATAAAATAGGTAGTGTGTATGATGTTATATGTAAGTTAAAAAAAATTAAAAGATATGTGTTACTTAAGAATAGATGTTAGGAATGATGTTTAGATATAGTAGGATGCAATACCCTAAAGTATAATGGTATAAGGAAAAGGAAGGATGGAAAATGACCAAATGAATAGTAAAAGAACTTACCAAATAAATAGTAACAATTAGGTAATAGGACCCGTAATTGTCTAGAAAAATAAAAGGTGACCCATAATTGTCCCATAAAAAAATAATAAGATGAAATGGGTTTACAACTGTGTCCTAATGACATGGAAATAATTTAAATAGATGGCGAGTAAAGGATAAAAATAATAAGTTGATTAAATTTGAAATTAAAGATAGAGCTTCACTCCCAAAAGTGCTAAAGAATAAAATCATATGGCAGGATAAATATATTATTGATACATAATTTATCAATAGATAGAATTGAATGATTGAATAGATGATAACTTTAGGGAATTCAGGTATAAGGGTGGAAATATAATGGATAAGGCATTAAACATACTTCTATGGCATAATTGTTACAAAGAGTATCATGATAATACATTGAGATGGACATCGAGTATAACCATTAATAAAGTACCACCAAGATCTTAAATGTAAAAAGGTAAATTACAGGACATGTGAAAATAAGTTGCTATCTTATAATAAAAAAAAACATATAGTATGAAACGAGAAGATAACACATTAGGAGATAGATGATAGTAAAGCAAAATATGCACATATATAAATGAAAAGGGAGCAAAAACTAAATATAGAATGAGATAAAAGAGGAATGAGTGATGTTAACGAAGAGAATGAAATATGAGTTTCGGATATGGGAGACTTGTGAAATTGGAATTACACTGAATGAACAGTTTAAACTATAAACTAGCATATTAATAAAAATAAGGATAATATTCCTAATAAGGATATCCAAATAATGAAGCTAAGGATCCATGTCTCTAAATATGAAATAATATGGATATTAGCCACCAGTTGATTATACACTAGATAGGTTGACTAGTCAACTAGGGATTAGCAGCTGCTAGAGGCTAAGTTTGAATAGATTTTACCCTATGTATGGTGGGTGCAGCCACTGAGCTTTTTTTAGCCTACACGCTTTAGGTATTAGGAGGTCTATAGGCTAATCCTTGCTACCCACTTAATGATTATAGATATTGGGAGGTTGCACAGGGTTATCCTTACTATCCACCTGATGTGTTGAGTATGATGAGATGTTTTGGGATATTAGGAGGTCCCACGGGGTTGATCCCTGTTATCCCCTTTTTATAGATATTAGGAGGTCCTCGGACTCACTCTGGTATTGTGAGGTTCTAAGGAACTAATTCCTACTATCAGATAGAGGGCGTGTACAGATGCTGAGGTTTAAAATGTGGCCCACTGTACTGGCTAATATTTGTCAAGTTCTCAGACTAAGTAGGTACAACTACTGAGGCCTTAAATAGGGGCTATTGCATAACATGATTCTTGATATCTAATGGTTAGGGAGTTTTTCCCAAACTTTGGAGGTTAAACTGAAATAATTAAGGAATTTAAATGGACTTAATGATATGAATAAAAGTATAGGGGTCTTAAGCATAATAATTAGGACAACCGGCAAATAAAATTGATAGTAATAAAAGATAAGCCATAAAAAGATACCCAGTAAACATAAATTTTAGGATAAAACTTGAAGAATGTAAATGACTCATGTAAAATTAAATAGGTAATGGAAGCATATAGAGATGGATAGGTCATAAAAGGGTGAGACCCTCACACTTAATCTAACTGAAATAAGACATTAAATACATTAAGTGTCAACATGGTAAGGATGACAATAGTGTGGCTAATGCAATAATGATGAAATTAACTATTAAAGCATCTAAACCAAATAATAATAGGTTATAAACCAATATTTGATGAAAGCATACATATAAAGTCTCAAGTACGATATAAAAATAGAAATAGAATGAATGACATAAACATGAGTTAATGGCTGATAAAATGTAATAAGGTAAACAAGGTAATTATGAGTATTCCTAAGATAGATTCCTTAATGGGTGCTACTATAGCATTCATCGAGTTAATATCTAAAAATAACATAGATACAAAGAGTATAAGAATAAGATAGGGAAAGTTTATAGGTATTATTATGATTTTTAATTAATTTGTTATTAAATGCTTGGCTATGTGTTTGAATGAGTTTATGATACAATGCATGTTTGGTTAAATTCACCACTGAGTGTATACTCAGTGTATC
>CANXYI012066025.1:0-13213 GCA_948208565.1 Hura crepitans
TTATGAAGGTATTAGTGCCATTGTACTCATGGTAGTGCTTTAATGACATGGCTCAAGTATATATGCTCATTTTTTACTTTATGTGATTTTAAGTGTTATTATGGCACAGTTAAGTGTCACATACTCATTTTATGTTGTATAGTTCATAATGCTATGGTTATGCCCTTTTGAATGTGATAATTCCTTATGAGAGGCATTATGGGCCAAAATTTTGATGAAGGCATAATGTATCTCTTCTTGATGGAAATCATGCCTATTATGCTTATGATGCATTATGAGAAGTTATGGGCATGAGTAATTTGATAACCTTTAAATAATGAATGTGAATTGTTTTAAGCTTAGACATAGTTATAAAGGGAATAACATATATTGTTTTTAGTTGGTGATTTTTTGGCCTAACCATCTTATTGAATTTAATTAAGCTATTTAAATGGTTTTGATAATAAAACTAAAATATGGTGATTAGCCTATACTAGTTAACAACTTAGATTGCATAAGTTGACCGGTCAACTAGCGATTTAGTAGCTACTAGGACATTTTAGTGTCTTTTAATAACCTTCGGGTTCGGATAATAACTTTCGAGTCTGATAATAACCTACGGGTCCAGATTATAACCATTTGGTCCAGTAATGACTTTTGAGTTCAATAATGACCTTTAGGTCCAGTTTGGGAACCTTTATGGTTCTAATGGCCTAGGTGGCCCAGTATCCCCGTTATCTAGTATAGATAAGAGTTTCCTTAAGTATGGGCTAATAATTTCTTAAATGTAGTAATTTCTTAACTAATATCATATTTGATTTTAATTATGCTTGAATAATGTTATAATGATAAATGTTTATATGTATAAAGTTAATACATGCTTATATATCTTGCTTTTATTATGAATATATTGTAAGCATTTAAGTACATAGTTGTATGCATTTAATTGAAATTTCATACATATGCTTGATGATGCATGAGCACCTTAAATTTTCTTAATTACACCACTAAGTAAATTTGCTTAGCGAATCATTTTATTTGTGATATATAGGTTAAAGAACTAGATTATAGTTAAAGCCTCAAATTTGTTGTAGATTAAGAGCAAGCTACTTTTAGGTATTTTGCTAATTTGTATATATTATTATTATGATGTAATTACTTAGATGGCACTTATATGTAACTTAAGAGGAATTAGGCCTAATCTAGAATATTATTGTTTTGTAACTATTTAAATAGGTTTCAAACTGTATTTTTATGTTTATTTGTAAATATTTTTTGCTGTTGTGATGTGCTATTGTTGTGGATGGTTAGAAGGACCAAATGATGTTAAGTATGTGATGATTAAATTATAGAAGTATTATTTTTATATGTAAGTTACTATTAATTTTAGGATAGTGCTCTAGTATAGCCATTATGCTGCTAAATTTTCAACATGAGGATTCTCAAAATGAATGTAACATGTTAAATGGATTTCAATTATTTTAAGAATCAAATTTTTGAGAATTCAATTTTAAATCAAACATGGTTTGAAAAAAGGTTTTTAATGTATTTGGATTTTTAAGTAAAGGTATAAGAGATAAGTAAGTTCAATAACATGTTTATGTGCACATTCCTTATTCGGGTCCGACAACCAGATCAAGTAAGGGGTGTCACAGCACATATTTATAGACATAAGGTATACCATTTAGCCACACTAGCTTCACCCCATACATGATAATTCACATCAATTTCTCACACCATTTAGGCATTAAACATCATTGATACCTTATTCCACACACTACTCACACATACACATGCATTTGCATGTAAACAAACACATGGCATACACACGTATGCCTAAATTGTAGAATTAACCAAAATTCAATACACAAATCAAAATTCACTTACAAGGATTCCAAAACACTCCTAAAATTGCCTCTCAAGCTTGGTCTCTACCTTTCTCCACCAAATCCCTCTCTTTCTCTATAAGCATAAACAAAATAAATCAAGAAAAATTCCAAATAAATTCTATATGCTTCTAAATTCAAAACTAAGCCTAAGAATATCTTATTGGATACTAATTCTACTATAGAAAAATTAAAATTATGAAAATTAACATATTTATTCACTTTGGTCACTATTTACCTCAAGTTGAATTCTACCAATCCAAGCCTTCTCATGGCTTTCTCTCACGAAATTAGATGTTAGGAGATTATGGAGGTTAATTTAGTGTATTTACTTTGAAGAATTATGGTGAATTTGTTATATGTATGAAGAAAAAGAAAGGGTTTGAGAGGAGGAGAGTAGCATTGGGTTTTGGGGGGAAATGAGGTGGAAGATGGCTAGTTTAATTTGGCTAGAGTCCACTGTTATGTAGGGTTTTAAGGGCTAGATATAAGGCATATGTCAAAATCAATGGCTAGGATTTATTCTAACTTGTATTTCTCTTTAAAAATTCATTTTAGATTCTACATGTTTTAATTAAATCATCTAATTATGCCATAAATTATTAAAAAAGGAGTTTTAAATGTCCCTTAAAAATCATAATTAAATTTCAAGATGAACTATTTATTTTAGGCAACAACGTCATAAATTAAATATGTTTAATTACTTCCTAATGTCAGAAAATTCCAAATCTAACACCTTTAGCTTAATTAGTATTTTTGAGTATTAAGTCATGTTATTTTTATTATTTTTTGAGCATTTTTTAAATATTTTATTGTCCAGCTTTAACTGCATCACTATTTATGAGACACCACTAAGCAAACTTTACTTGTATTTTAACCCCTCAAATGATCTCAATTTTGTCTCAAATTTCAACCATAATTATGTTATGGCTAATACTTCCATTAAGTAACATTAGTACGCCTTAGGTCTCATAAAACACTATTCATTATTCGAGAAGTACTATTGATAACATTAGAAATTACATGCATTACATTTCTTCCCCTCTTAAAATAATTTTGTCCTTGAAATTACTTGGATTGAATGAGTAAGGATATTGAGATCTCATATGCTCTTTGCTCTCCCAAGTTGCCTTTTTTGATTTATGGTGTCTTTATAACACTTTTACTAATGGGACAACTTTATTTCCTAACTCTCTAACCTCACGAGCTAGAATCTACATTGGTTCTTCTTTATAAGCGAGGTTTAGTTGTACTATAATATACTTTACTTACAATACTGAGAAGGGTTTTGCTTGTATTGCCTCAAAATAGATACATGAAACACGTCATGGATTTGCTATAATTCCATAGGTAAAGCTAGCCAGTAGGCTACTAGTCTTATACATTTTATAATCTCATACCGACCAATGAACCTTGGGCTCAACTTACCCTTTTCACCAAATTGAAGTATCTTTTTCCATGGTGACACTTTAAGGAACACTTTCTCTCTAACCTCATATTCAATGCCCTTCCACTTTAAATCTACGTAAGATTTTTGCCTATTTGTAGCTGCTTTCAACCTCTCTCTAATGATTTTAACTTTTGCTTCGGCATCTCTAATCAAATCAGGTCCCATTAATTTACTCTCACTTAGTTCGCTCTAATATAATGGAGTTATGCATTTCCTTCCATATAATGCCTCGTATAGTGCCATACCTAAACTAGCTTGGTGACTATTATTATATGCAAACTTTGCAGGGATAGGTAATGATTGTAACTTCCTCTAAATTCAATGTCACAACTGTATAACATGTTTTCGAGTACCTAAATAACTCAATTAGTTTATCCATTAGTTTAGGGATGGAATGTTATGCTAACAGTTAAACAAGTACCTAAAGCATTATGTAATTTCTTCCAAAACCTTGAAGTGAACCTTAGGTTTTTATCTAAGATGATATAAACTGGTACTTCATCAAGTCTCATAATCTCAATGATATATAATTAAGCTAGCTTTTCCAATGAGTAGTCCATTCTCACTAGAATAAAATGTGTTGCCTTTGTCAATTTGTCCACTATCACCCATATAACATCACATTTACTTCTAGTCATGGGTAGTCCCATCACAAAATCCATGGTAACCCTTTCCCATTTCCATTATGGAATTACTGTAAGGTGGGGCAATGCAAAAGGGACTTGATTCTTTGCTTTTACTTATTGACACGTTAGGTATCTTGTCACTTATTTAGTCATATCTTTTTTGTCCTTGGCTGCCAATAGTAATGTTTTAGATTCAAGAACATATTCAAACTTCTTAGGTGCATGGCATAAGGATCATCATGAGCTTCTAAGAGAATTTTTTCTTAATTCCTTCTACATCTAGTACATATAGTCGATCATGGTAATATAGGCACCTTTCTGCCTTGACCTAAAATTATGTGTTCTTCCCCTCTTTGACTTGACCTATGACTCATATAAACTAGTCATCTTACAACTATGCCTTTTTCACTTGTAATTTAACTAAAAGGACTTTGTCACTCTTGTATTAGATATTAACATTTATCACTTTCATAGCTGCTATGAACTTCTGACTCAATGTATCTGCTACCACATTAGCCTTCCCTTAATGATAATCAATCAAATAATTATAATCTTTTATTAGCTTTATCCATCGCAATTTCCTCAAGTTCAATTCCTTTTGAGTAGGAAGGTATTTAAGACTTTTATGATCTATATAAACATAACACTTCTTGCCATATAAATAATATCTCCATACTTTCAGAGCAACTATAATAGAAACTAACTCTAAATCATATGTAGGATAATTTCTCTCATGGGATTTTAGTTGTCAGAATGTGTATGCTACCACTTTACCTTTCTACATTAATACATAGCTAAGTCTATTATATGAAGCATCACTATAAATAACAAAATCTTTCCCTACCTTGAGTTGTATAAAAAATAGGGGCTTCAGTCAGCATCATCTTCAATTTATCAAAACTTTCTTGACATTTATCATCCAATATAAATTTAGCATCCTTTCATAATAATCGTGTCAATGGAGCAGCAATGATTAAGAATCCCTTGACAAAATGTCTATAATACCAAGCTAATCTAAGAAAACTCTGAATCTTTGTCACATTTCTAAAAGGATTCCACTTTAAAATAGCCTTGATCTTGCTCGAGTCTACCTTGATACTCTCAATAGAAGCAATATGTCTAAGGAAAGCTACCTCATTTAACAAAAATTTGTATTTACTTAACTTAGCATATAACTGCTTTCCCATTTGAGTCTACAAAACTATCCTCAAATGTTGTTCACATTCCTTCTTGGTCTTTGAATACACTAAGATGTCATTAATAAACACTACCACAAATTTATCCAGGCAAGGTTTAAAGATCTAATTTGTTAAATCCATGAATGCCACTAGGGTGTTAGTAAGTCCAAATGGCATCACCAAGAATTCATAATGTCCATATCTTGTCTAAAAGGTTATTTTAAGAATGTCTGATTTCTTGATTCTCAATTAATGGTAGTGTAATCTTAAATCAATTTTAGAAAATACACTGGCCCATACAGCTAATAAAAAAGGTCATCAATTATGGGCAAAAGGTATTTATTTTTTACTATTACATTATTTAATTGTCATTAGTCAATACACAATTAAAGTGAGCCATCATTCTTCTTTACAAATAGTACATTTGCTCCCTAAGGAGAAATACTTAGCCTAATAAAACCCTTATAATGCAATTCTTGCAACTACATCTTTAACTCTTTCAATTCTACAAATGCCATATGGACAGAGCCATTGATATGGGTGCAGTACTTGGATACACTTTGATCTCAAAATCAATCTCTTGTTAAGGTGGCAATCATGACAATTCATCAAGGAATATATTTGGGAATTTTGATACCATGAGTATCTAATCAAGGCTTAATTCAGTCTTTTTAGTGTCAACTACATGAGCTAAGTACACCTTACACCCCTTCCGTATTAGTTGTTTGGCTGTGGTAGTTGGAATAACATTAGTGAAAATATTTCTCTCACTAAGCATGGTCATCTCATCCCTATCTAGAGTTTTAAGAGAGATTTTCTTTTGTTCACAATATATTATGGCACCGTGCTTAGATAACCAATCCATCCCTAAAATGATATTAAACTCATCGAATGAAAGCTAAATGAGATCCACTATAAATACATGTCCTTAGACTACTAAAGGACAATTTTTATATACTCTATTGACTATCACGTGTTGACTAATTGGATTACTAACCATGATATCCTAACCCTATATCCCGTACTTGTGCAGCACAAATATAAGAGTGTGGACCTTAGGTCAATCAATGCTAAAGCAGGGAGTTCGAATAAGGAAAATGTACCTACTTTGACATCTAGGGAATCAACTTCTTCCCTAACTCAGATCCTATATTATTATGATAAAGCTTGAGCCTTAGATCTTGGCCTTTGACTAGTGCCATCCTTATCACTTCTGCTCTCCCTTTGACTCTTAGCAGGGGTTGGTGAAGATCCTTGCATATGAGTGTCACTTTTTTACTTCTTGGGGTAGTCTATTTGAAAGTGGCCTTTAGACCTACACATGAAACATGCACTAGGTTTGGTTTTCCAGTAGATCCCTTCATATCTTCTTTCGTAAATGTCATATTTTGGTAGAGCACTTCTGGCTATAGAAATAAAGGCACTAGCTACTTCTTGTTTCTATCTAGATTTAAATTGGAAGCCTTACCCTGATCTTTATGTCTAATATTGTCTCTATGTTTGCTATGATATCTATCCTCCCTTCTATCTTTTACCTACCTCTAGTGCTAAGTTGGCTTGCCCTTATGTAAAGGATCTCTCTTTCTAGTAAGTTTCTTTGATCTCTTTCAATAAGTCCTCCATGTTATAAGCAGTAGCTACCAAAGAGGCAAATTCCTTAATCTTTGATGTAGTTTTCTTTGTTTAGATCTCAATTTTAAAGCCTTTCTCAAATCTCTTGCACCTTTCCTCCCCAATAGGAATAAATTCCTTTGTGTATCTACTCAGTCAAGCAAAGTTTTTTCATATTCAAATATTATCTGTCGTCCCTATTTCAAATCAAGAAATTCCTATCTCCTCTTCTCAATATAAGTTTATAAAATGTATCTCTTCTTAAACTCTTCTAAGAAGAAATCCTAAATTTTCTCCTTAGCAGCCTCACATTCTGAGGTGGTTTCCCATTAATGGAAAGTTTCTTCTTGTAATAAGGAGGTGGCACTTATTAAGTTCTCTTCTAACATACACTTTAATTGTTATAAAATTCTAGTAATTCTCTTCAACTAGTATTTAGACTTTAAAGAGTTATTTATCCGTGTGCTCAAAAAATTTACTACTCCTATCTTTTTAATTCTCTCTACATAAGCTTTCTACAAGGCCTAGGGTTGTGGAGGTTGTATTGGCATAGGTGGTGGTGGTGGTAGTGGTAGAGCATCTATAGTGGTAGCTTGTCTAAGTAACTCTACCATTTATTATAAAAGCACTAGTTGTGCCTATGTAGAAGCTGGTTATACCACATCACTAGGCACCAGAGCCTTTGAAGTAGCAAGCTTATACATGGTTATTGGTATATGGCTTTTAATAGATTCCTCACTAAGTGGTGGAGTGTGTTTACTCATCTTAGTTCACTACAAAAGAAATAATTATCAACCTCAAGTAGCATAGCAATTTATGACTCACAATTAAACCCTAAGGCACTCATGTAAAACTCTATGCCTAAGAATGCCTAAACCTACTCTGATACCACCAAATGCAATACATCCTACCTGATCCATAATTTGAATAAGATAAAAGATGTCACTTAACCTTTTTTTTTTATTTACATCATCTTATTATATCTTGTCTTATTGAAACCCACTTTAAAATAGTTAATCATATCTTGAGTTAAATTATCTCATTTAATTATCAATGATTCTTATGATTCCTTAGTGATTTAATTTTAACAAAAATTTGGTAGCATAACGGTTGTCTAGGTGAGAAGCCAAAAATTTATAAGTACGACTGATATAAAAGATAAGGATATGCAAATAAATATGGTTGACATATACCATATGGTTATATCTTTATGTAAATCACATTAATAAGTTAAATTTTTTTATGATTGATATATGTATGTATATGAAAAACTAAAAAACAAGATAAGTATGAGACTAATAAAGTAAGTAAGGGCATATATATAATTGACAAGTAAGTTGGGAATGAATTGTTAAATCAATAGTTATGTGCACAAGGTAAAAATTATATCAACATTGGCAATTATGTTATATATATATATATATATGTGTGTGTGTGTGTGTGTGTGTGTGTGTGTGTGTGTGTGTGTGTGTGTGTGTGTGTGTGTGTGTGTGTGTGGGTATGTGTGTGTGTGTGTATACACACACACACACACATATATATATATATATATGCGTTCATAAGTCTGTGTGTGTTTATGTATATATGTGTATATATATATACCTATGTGTGTGTGTGTGTGTGTGTATGATTGATAAATAAGAAATACTTATATGCATTTATGTATGATAAAGACTTTGTTTTATTTAAAGACAAGTGTTAAACATCCTTAAATCTTATTTATGATAATCTTTAAGAGTAAAAAATGTTAGTACATTAGTAAGTGAATGCTATAAGAGTTGGTTGTATCACGTGCTAGTTATGAAAAGATGCTGAGGAGGATATCAAGTTTGTATAGTCTTTATCAAAATATAAGTATGCATTAAGATTAAAACAAATCACTTATTGTAATATAGAATGTAAGTGTATATATATAAGTGTATGTTATGCTTGGTTATGTAAATGTAAATATGGTATGTACGTAGATGAAGTAAGTCAAATAGGTATATGTATATACTCTATGGAAGTTTGTAAGGTACACAGGTATAGTATGGCTGGTAAGAATATATAGTTCATGTTTAAGTGATAAGGTTATGTTTGATTAGTTTGAGTTATATGTCTATGGCTATAGGATAGATGTTAGCATAGTTGTATGTATGGTTTTTTACAGGATATTTATTTAAACCTAATAAACTATTCCACCCAATCTAGGTGTTTAGTTGTGTCCTTGTGTCAACTCATAGTCTATATGTTTATGTTAAAAGTTTTAGTTTATCAAGTTTTAATATGCATTTATAGGGAGATTCTATCTAGGTGTTTGTTGATCATTCATATGTCATCAGATAATTTAAAAGTTCTACCTAATAGTATAATATTTTCAATTGGGTACATCTGAGGTACCTAGCTCTACAAACTAAATTTTTAGTATGCATAAATTGGTTACATTATGATGTCAATATGCAAATTTACTTCCATTAGAATATGTCGTATTACAATTAATGGATCATCAATTTTTCTTTAAAATATTCATGTACATAATAGGGTCAAGTTAGTTTTCTTTAAGGTTTTATATGCATAATAGGATTTAAGTTAGGAGATTAAATGTAATACTCTTATTTAGCCCATGGCTAAGGAAAGGTATTACATTCAAGCCTACTTAACATTAGATATGTTCAACCTATAATTAATGGGTTGGTCTTAACTAATTCACTAGTTTGTTGAGCATACTCAAGGTTAATAGAATTAAAGACATGATTGGGAAAATGAATATAAGATATGCATATATCAAGCATTGATAACCCAATGATCCAGTAATTGCATAAGATGCAACTAAATGAGGTATCTACCATTAGAGTTACAATTGGCATGTTAAGTATACTCAAGGTTTAATTTTAATAAAGATGGATAAGAACCCACTAAAAAAGCTTCCAACAAGCTTTTCTAAATCTATAGTAAAGGTTATTGGTTCATAATAAAATAGTGGGGGTTAAATGTGCATAATTAAACACCTAATTAATATGCATCACACTTACATGAGCATATTCTAACATATCTCTCATTCTTTACATCTAAGTTGATAGAATCATGAGCACTAATAATTTAGACTTAGGAAGCATGCATAAAAAGAACAAACTTACTAGGTCCAATTTCCTAGATTGGTATAAAAACTTTAAAATTGTTTCTAAGGGCAAATGGACTGCCTATGTGTTAGACATAAGGACTTCACACCTTTATGTTAATAATGCATTTGTTCATAAACAAGAGTCATTTTTGAAATACAAGGATGATAATGAGTTGGTATCATGAATTATGCTAACTTTCATGTCGTCTGAACATTAGAAATAGCAAAATCACATGGATGCTCATACTATCATCCTTAATCTAAAAGAGTTATTCGATGAACATGTCTAAATAAAGAGATATGATATATCTAAGTTGTTATTCCCTTTAAGGATGGTGGAAAGCCTTTTAGCCATGCATCATGGGCTGAAGTTGATGTACATTGAAATGCTTTCCTCTCTTAGTTTCATGATGGATCAAGAATCAAGTATGGACTTAATTTTAGAATATTTGCCTAATAGTTATGTATAATTTATGCTATACTATCATATGAATAAGATTTCCACCATACTACTAGAGTTGGTGAATCTTATCAAGATTGTCAAATCTTTTATTAAAAAGGAGGAAAAGGCAGTCATGGTGGTTGACTCTTCTACTTCTTATAAAAAGAAAAAAAGGCTTAAAGAAGAATAATGAGTTAACTAAAGCTCAAGGAAGAGTTAAGAAGTGGTGCAAAACATCTGCTGCTTGAAAGGTGATTAACTCTAAAATGACTTCTATTATGGCAAAATTGGATATTGGTAGAGGAACTACAATGCCTATTTAGTGTCCATCAAGAAGAAGTAGCATGTCGATGCTTTAGCTTCAGGTATTTATATTATTGAGATTAATAATACTTCTAACAACCATTCTTAGGTATTGGATACTAGTTGTGGGTCTCACATTTTTTATATCTAAGGCCCTTAAGAGTAGCAAAAGGTTAGAGAAAGATGATGTAGACCTATTATGGAAAACACAACAAAAGTTACTAAATTAGCTTTAGGAACATATCATTTAGCTTTTCATTCTAGATTGTTTTCTGAACTTAATAATTGTTATTATGTACTAGTATCTAGGAACATTATTTCTATTTCTTATCTTACTAAATAAGGATTTCATTTGACAATTAAAAACAAAAGTCCTTTTATTATGGTTAAATGATACATTTTATTATTCTGGTATGATATGCAATCGAATATATATTTTAGATAATAATAATCCAATTTCAATATAAATACCAAAGGCCTAGCTTAGGTCATCTAAAGCCATTTTAGTTATGGCACTATTAACTTGGTCATATAAATGAGAATTGCATGACTAAGTTACACAAATCTAGTGACTTAGGTTCATTTGATTATGAATCATTTAAAATATGTGAATCTTATTTACTTTGCAAGATGACGAAACCACCTTTTACTAGAAAGGGTGAACATACAAGTGGCATATTAAAAATAATACAATCAGATGTATGTGGTCTAATGACTACATTTACAAGAGGAAGTTATTTATACTTTTATGACTTTTATCGATTATTATTCTAGATTCAGGTATTTGTACTTAATAAAGCATAAGTCCAAAGCCTTTAAAAAGCTTAAAGAGTGACAAAAATGATGTAGATAAATAATTTGGTAATAGTATTAAGACTCTTAGATTAAAGTGAGGTAGAGAGTACTTGAGCCAAGATTTTAAAGGTTATCCTAGAGTACTTGAGCCAAGATTTTAAAGGTTATCTTGGAAATAATGGGATATTATCTTAATAGACTACTCCATATGTGTAACAATGTAATTGTGTATTTGAAAAGAGGAATCAGACTTTATTGGAAGCTGATGTTACACAATATGAGATATGGTATAACAAGAACTTATTCTTTCTCATATGAAAGTAAAGGTTTGTCTTACTTATGTGTAGAGGATAATGTTAGATAAGTTAGAAGCTAAATCTAATAAATGTGTGTTTATAGGGTATCTAAAAGAGTCTATGAGACACTACTTCTATAATGCTTTGGACCAAAAGGTATTATTTTCAAGGCACATTGTTGTTTAGGTCCCTTTTTTTCATGACTTGTCAACTCAAACTTTAAAGACTCAACCTAATTTGTGCCCCTCAAATCTCAAAAGACAAGAAGGCATTCCAAAGAATCTTGAAATTATTTCTAATGATCAATTGGAAAATTCAAGTTGGGCACCACAGGTTAGTTAGTCACCACGTAACAATGGTCAGGAAACACATTGTAGGGCCATACCAGAGAATGGTTTAGAATCATACTCTTATTTATACCTTAAGTTAATATGAAATTATTATTAAATTAGTAGTTTTATCCTTTCCTTAAACATGATTTAAATTAAATATAGACATTTGAACATATAGTAACATGAAATACTAGAAAATTAAAAGATATTACAAGAAAATAAATTGAATATATAATCGGGTCATCACTTAATTTGGGAACTTTGGCGCCCATATGTTATTTCTAGAAAACCTAGTTTTTTTCACATTGTTGTGCCTTTTGTTTAAGAAAAGTGAAAACCATTTTTAAGAAAACATCATTTTAATTAAGTAGAAATCAATTAGACCATTTTCCTTAAATGAAGAAAATAATTCTTCTACCTATTACAATGTTCATAGAAAATACATGGAAAAAGAGAGGTGAAAAAATGTATGGCAATTGCCTAAATTACCATCTAACCAAAGATAAAATTACAAGGAAATTACCTAAAATATATTTTAATTGAAGAAATAGCAATTATATAGAAATTGCCTATAATAAATTATAACAAAAAAGAAACGGAATAAAGAGAAAGAAAAAAAATGAATATAAGTCCTTCCATATTAAAAATACTAAATAACACCTTTACAGCCAACCGATTTACTAGTTCAAGTATAGGATGTCACATTACTAGTTTGATTACTGTTTCTATTTCATGTCATCTTAGGCTTATATCTAGTTGTCTTCTATACATATTCATAACCTTTAAATCATTCAACACATATATATACATATTTAGTAATACTTTTATAAAAATTAATTGGCATTCAATTCATAATTCATATACAAAATTTTTCTTCCTATATAAGTAATTTGAACGTAGCATTCATATATATGTGTTGCATAACATGTATATATTTAGTAAATATAGGAATGATTCACCATATAGGATGCTCGTGATGGACTCTTGTTACATGTACTTCCATTAGGTGAACTTCTAATGTTGTTGGGACTCGATCCACTACTTCGCATGGCCTACTCTATAACCTATGCATTAGCAAAGAAGCCAATGTGTTGGGCAAAGTTTGCTCAATGGTGTATTATAAAACTGTGAATTATGCTTATATATTTATTACAATTAATTTTGATAACTCTATCAGGGTGTCACATCTAGCTCTTTTAATTAGCTTCTAACTTA
>CANXYI012066117.1:0-15186 GCA_948208565.1 Hura crepitans
TTGTAATGGAGAATAAGACTAATTGTATGATAAATTGGTAATAAATAAATTATGCTTATGTATGGCTAGGCCATCAATAGTGTTGGGATAGATTGGCATGCCGATAGAGTCTTGTGAAGTAATACTGCGTCTTATGTGTGATATTGCAAGTACAACTGCATAAAGGCAACAACCACTATATAAAATATGAAACTCTTCAAAGCAATTGTGGCTCTTTGGGGAAATTATGACTATGTAGATTATTATGAGCTCATACCATATGGGATGTGGTGGGTATGGCTATTTAATCTCAACTTAAGTACTGTACATATATGTGATACTCATTATCTAGTTTATATTAGTTAAGTGATACATTGGGCCAATATAATTGAATTAACTAATCACATATAAGCTATTATGAGTTATTTAAAAAGTGACTAAGATAGGCATGTGATGAGACTTAAATGAGAAATGAATTAACCTTAATGAGTAAAGCCTATGATGTTTGCCAAATAATGATTATAATGTGATTTGAGCATGTGCATGCATAATAGACATGTGAGACCTATCCTACATATAAATTCAGGTAAGAATGTGTATAGTTATATGTGATGTGTTGTTATGAATATGATGTGATGAGATTGTTTTATATATATGTTATGTTGGTGGTGAGGTAAATCCAAATTGTTTATGCACCACTAAGCATTTTTCTTAGTGCATTGGTTTTCCACACATAGGTTATAGGTGAGCTTCGATAGAGAAAGCACTACATATGGGACACTTGTAGCCTTAGAGCATGCATAGCATGATGTGTGGATGTTCACATTTTATGTTTTCAATACTTTTATATGTAGTTTTCATTCCAGTTTCTTTGTAAACCTTATCATAACAATGTTTTAAAACTTTCAGGTGTGAATATATGTATTTCTACTCAATTTAATTTGAATGTTAAATATTTTATAAGTTTTTTTCAATTTTTCATATAACCATATTGTGATAAGAATTGTGGGTTATTAAGCATGTGATAAGAATAGATGTTTGTACAAGTTATACTGTGAATGTGAACATATAGTGTGTGTTTGGTGCCTAAGGCACATAATGTAACACTCCTCCATTTGAGGATTTTAGTTAACAAAAGGAAAGGCATCATACTTTTCCTTTCTCCTTTTCCCTTGCTTGTTTCTCTTTCTCTTCAAACATACACATACCATATATTAAAACCCAACAAAACTCATAATTAACACATTAAAATGTAATTGGATATAGTGACTTAGAAGAAGAGAGAATTGAATTACCTGAATTCTTTAAAGATTGGCTACAATTTACATCAAACTTCTCCCTAATTTTTCTTGCAATTAAAGGATCATATGAAAAAATTAATGTCATTTATGGTATTTAGGGAGCTTTTAAGGTAGAAAGGAGTAGTTACGAGGGTGTGTGTGTGTGTTTAAAAATGGGAATGAAAGCAATAGAAGGGAGAAGTAAGGGGGAGGCTATTAGCCTTGGTGCAAACAAGAAAGAGTTTTTTGTGTTTTCTTTTTTTTCAATTTAAGAAGAAGAAAACCCTATTTATAGTATTAGAATGGATGGCTAGGATGGGCCCATTTAGAATTATCCAAAGGCTAATAAAAATCCTCATATAAAACTTATTTGTTTCTTTTTTAATCTTTTTTATTTTGTTTTTTTTTCTTTTCTTTTATTTCTTCCTTTAATTTATAAATCCTTTTGCTTATTCAAAAATAACACCATTTAAATATTTAATAATTCCTTATAAATCCAATAATTAAAGCAAAAATTATCTAAAGGTTTGACTCGATCAAAATTATCCTTAAAAGGTTATTATTCATTTGATGATATAATATGCTTATAAATTTATTACTTGTATTTTATTCTTAAGTTTTAGACTATTAATGTGCTTATTTCTATACCATATAAAATCCCTAATGTTAGTGTGGATATTATCATTCACTGACCAAGAATGCATTATTCGCATATCAAAAAGTACTATTCATAACTCGAGAAAATACTATTTACATCTTGGGATTTTTAGGGTGTTACATTAGTTTCTTATGGAATTAAGTGGTTTTCAAGTCACAAAACATTGAATTAATGGCTCAATTTATGGATGCTTATTTTTATTCATATAATTATTTATTTATTATTTTTGTGTTGGTGAATATATTTTTTCCTTCATATAATTCATAATAAATTTGATTGAATGATTTATTCTTATTTTTCAATATATGAATGTATGAAAAGAGTTTAATAAACATTAGAATTAAAAAAGGGATATTAAAAAGGATAAATAATGTAACAGCCCAAAAATTCTAAGACTTGGATTGAGAATGGGATATAGAAAGTTAGTTACATTCATGAAAGGGCAATTAGAAATTATTTGTGGTTCTATAAAAGGGGGACACTTTATTCTAAATAATTAAAAGAAAATAAGGTTAAAAAGACTTAATAATGTCAATAAATGAAATAATTTATTGACATAAAGAAATATCAATTAAAGGAGAGTTTCTGGCAACTTCATGAAGTTGAAAATTTATTGAGAATTATTTAAAATAAAAAAGGGATTTAATTGAGTAATTAAAAAAGAAATGGGTTTAAATTGTAAGTTATTCAAGGGAAAAAACTTATACACATCTGAATTATTTTCCTTATCTTAGTTTCTAATCCAATACAGATAGAAAGAAAAAAAAAAGAAGAGAGACAATAAAAAGGGCAAATTGGCAAAAAAAAGGGGGGGCGGGGGATTCTCAGGCCAAATGATTCATCCTTTATCTAAATTATTGACTTGAAAAGACAATCAAAAAAATAGAGAAGAAGAATATAAAACAGAAAAGAAGGTATAAGACAAAAGAACACAAAGATCGAATAGAGAGAAAGGAAAGAAGAAATGGGAGAAAAAGAGAGTAATTGATTTTCAAAGGAATTGGTAATTGCTCCAAGATTCCTTTATGAAAATTTATTGGAGATTAAGTTTGGAATTAAGAATTCATATTATGAATGTAAATTGATTAGGAAGGATCAAAATTAAGAGCGATTATCACTAGTTTTACAGAATTTGTTGCAACTTTATGGGAATCAACTCAATTGATGGTGTATATGGGATTTAATCAAAACATTTGGGTGTGTGGGTGCCTAGATAAGACTTAATTTTTTGCTAAAACTATAGTATAGTCTACTTAAATTTGGTACTTACTTAACACAACATAAAGAGAATAAGAGTGTTAATCCATTTTGGTTATCAATCTTGAAAAAAAGCTAGAAGGGATTAACTAGAATAAAGGATCGATGGTCGAGAAGCTTAGAGGAGTAAGGAGAACACCTGAAGACTAGGTTGCTATTATTTCTATAATAGTAGAAAATTTAAATGAATGCAAAATTCGACAGCGATTCCTCCTCTGTAAGAGAGAGTTATAGCGAAGGAAGAATTTAGCAATTGCTATTAGGAAAATAAGAAATGAACATGTGTGAAGTTTAAAAGAAGATTCAAGTTTGTGCTCATTCTATATTTTAAATTAATAAAGCTGGTAAAAAGTAGATTTCAACATTAATAGATAATGTTCTATTAGCATCATGAATTTGTTTATGGCAACTAAAGTTCTCATAGGCTAGTAAATTGAACAAATGGATGCAAGTGAGTAGGTAATAATAAAAGAATTTGAATTTATGAATTTAAGTAACTAAATTTGAAAATTTCTGAAGGGAATTAGTGAAATTTGGTAAGAATTAGATGTTGAATGCCACTACAACCTGATAGGGATCAAACTTATTCCTGATTATGGTACCACACATCATTAGAGTATTTTATAGTAGTTGAAATTTGTTAATTTTATGATTGTTTAGTCAACATGGTTGTTGTGAATTTAGAAAGTGATGGGGCTGGTTTCATAAGATTATTAGAAGGCAATGGAAAATGTTGGTTAGGGTCTAATCTAATCTTTTTACAAAAATAAGAATGGCTTGGTAAAATGTGATTTGCTTCAAAAGAGAGGTTATTAAATGATAGGCATAAATAAATTTATAGGAGTAATAAAGTTGAATTATTAGTTAGGCATAAGTATTTAGATTTCCAATTTTGAATGTAAAGAGGAGCAATTTATAAGCATTAAGTTGAATAAATCTATTGAATTGAGAATTTAGGATAAGAGACTCCTAATAACAAACTTAAAGAGCAGCATCGTACCCATATAGAATTACAATGTTCAAATAGAAATTAATGTTTCATAAGGACATATCAAGTTTAAAAGTAAGAATAAATAATGATAGCAAAGGAATAAAGTTAGAATTATGCATAAGATTATGTAAATCTAAATTACTAAGAGTTTTTAAAACATAACATAAAATATTTAAGGGAAATTATAAGGTGGAAAATAAAAGAAAATGAGATTAAGAATGATAGATTTCCTTGGCAACATAAAATTTGCATGCGTGTGTGAGTTTATAAGATTTGATCATGGAAAGGAGTAAAACCTAAGCACGAAGTTGATTGACTTATTTAACAAAGTGATGAATTAGGAATTTTAAAGTAATTAAAGTAAGCATGAATTTAACAAGTGGTGATTAAAGTGGATATGAGATCACAAGCTAGAGGTTATTTGATTTATTTGTATGAGTATATTTTGGAAAGGTAAGGAGAGATATCAATAAGAACTCTATATGTGTGTGTGTGTGTGTATGTTTATATATTTAAGCTACTAGAAGCGATTGTGCCAACCCTTAAAAAACATGTAAACTTAATTGAGTGGCATACAAATAGCTATAAAATGCAATAATGTAGAAACTATGAAAAAAAATTGAGGATGAACTTGCATAATTCGTATATCTATTATTGGTTATTTAAGTGATATTTCAATCTTGTGAGTAAAACATATGATAATAGAAATTCTTATTTATAATACAAAGGTGAACTACTATGACAGCCCACACTCGATCCGTTCACAGACTTAAGTGAGAGATGGCACATAACAAAAATCCAACCTCCTAATATCCGGTTTACTTAAAAACTTTTTTTTCTTTTTCCTTTAAGACTTAAAACATTGTCCAAACATGATTATCATAAGACCTCATAAAAATACTCTTAACAAAAACTATCTAATAGGTTAAACTATCTAGGGATCATTGTGTCAAAAATCAAGTAATATAACAGCCATATCAGTGACACAATTCCCCATGTGATTAGTAACCTTCATAGGAAAAACACTTTTATGCCTCATACATCATCATACTACCATATATCCATAACATCCACACACACAAATCATGTGATCTCAGTATCTCATCCCATATCATCCATAGAAAAATCATACATATAGCACCCATATCGAGCATTTCAAATACAAACATAATTTCCATGTAACTAAACATACATATTAGATATCTCTAACATACTTCATAAATTAAACATACATAAACATCAAAATCACAGACAATTAAATGCACTCACATACTTTAAGTCATTTTTATCATTAAATACACATATTAACTCATTCCCTTCACAACCTTAAACATACATGATGGTACACATATATACTTTGCTTACCATTTTAACAGATGAACATACATAATCATATCATTCTTTATTAAAAATACCTATAAATATCTTACATATCACATTTAGTCACTCATACTTAAAAGACACCCAATTTTTGACTTATTCTAATACCTTACCTATATTTATTTTATCCAATTAGCACAACATATGTATGCATTAATCTTATTTCTACTACTAAGCATATTTACACATCATTTTACATCAATACATATTCATTAAAGGCATAAATATTACACTTTAACACATATATAATTAACCTTAGGCGTAATATATTGGATACACTTACACAATTAGCTTTAAAATACCCCTTAAAGCCTTAATGAATCTTCTATTTATCTTTCCCTTAAACACACTTAAAAAATGATAATAAAGTCTTTACTCTTCCAATACTTAAATCAACCATAAAAAAAACTCATTTTAGGACCCAAATATGCCCAAGAAAAATATCAAATCTTGAAAAGAACACTTACTTGAAAAGTTGTCATTATTCATTCAAAAGCAAAACCAATAATTTCTTTTGGTTTCTTCCTTATTTCTAAAATTTCTCTAACCAATAATGCTTAATTAGCTTTTAAAGGAGTTTAAAAGGGTTAAATAATGGTCTTTTTAAAGAAAGAAATAAGACAACAATAGAGGAGAAGACTCCATCCATGTCGTCGGCTTAAGGTGGAAAAATAAGATAAAATTCTTTTTTCTTTTGATCATTTTTTCCTTCTTTGACCCTTAAATATCCCCTTCCATCTAATGGCTGAGATTGAACCAACTTATGATCCAACAATTCTCAAATTTTCAATCTTTTGTATGCTTTTTAAAAAGTATTCCCATCTTTTAAAACCTCAATTAACATCTCTTAGGGTCCCATTAAACCACTTAAATCATGACTCGAAAGGTCCAAACAAAATTCACTCGAAAACCTTAAAGAACCCTTTAAAACCAATACTTTAAACTTTGCTTGATTTTTATAAAGTACTTCTTAATGTTCAAAAATTCCAATTCTTATCTCATGATTCTCCTTAGAATATTTAAGCCTCAAGATGAGGTATTTCCAGTTCCATTTGAGGAAAAACACAATATTTTAACCATGTTACTATTCACAATATACAATCGTAAAAAATTCACTTATGTTTTTAACCATCTTAATGACTTCATTTCTATTTCAAACTTTGCCCAAAATTTTTTCTTAATTAATACTTTTATCCTATAGCATTAGTGTAGCCCAAGTCTTGGAAAACACTATTCACCTTGAAAAGCACCATTCACTCGCATGCTTATTATCTTTAAATATTTGGATAGTCTTATTTTTATGCCGAACTACATCCACAATCTTTTTATAACATATACTATTGATCTGTAATGCTCAAAAAATCCCAGTGTTATGAATAGTACTTCCTGGGACATTAATAGTTTTTCACAAGGTTGGGGACACTAACTTTACTGAATGAAAGTACTAATTATAACATAATTATGAGTGAAATTTAAAGTTAAAATGAGGTCATTTAAGTGGTTAAAAATGACTACAAAATTTTATGGTAGTGTTACGTGAACAGTGACCTAGTTTTAGCTGAATCGTAAAATATTCAAAAGTTACTCAAAAAATTAGGGGATTTATACAACTTGATACCAAAAAATTCTAATTAGGCCATTGGCACTAAAATTGAAATTTTTAGACATCAAAAAGTATTTTTACAAAATCGAGTACCATTAAAACTAATGAATTTAATCAATTTTTCTCATTCTTTGAGCTTTGATTTTTAGAGGATTGTTAGGCATAATAAAAGTGATTTTTATAAATAAAATTGGCATTTAATTGGGTTTGAAAAGAGGAGGAAAATTGGAGGAAAAGAGGAAGAAAAATGAAAATAAAAATAATAATTTTTGAAATATATATAAAAGGTTAAATTTTCATAAAAAGTCAACATTTTCTTTTTATTCTCAATCTCCCTCTCTACCTTAAGAAGCCGTCAGCTTTTTTCTCTATTCCTCTCCCATTTTTCTTCTTCTCTCCTCTTCCCAAGCTCATCTTTGCCCAATTAAAAATATTTTAAGTGCTTTCACACCCTTTAACACATCTCAAAAGTGGAAAATGCAAAAGAAAATGCTTGAGTTCACAAGTTAGAAACCCTCATGAATAGTGACCATTTTTGGTTTAGGTGATTTTTTTTGAAGTCTAATATTTTTCCTAGGTTATACAAGTGACCAAGAGTATCTCTACCTTTTTAGATTTTAATTTTGATCTTCGGTTGAATTATTACAAAATTTTCAATATTTCTTGATTTTATTTTAGGGAATTCTAACAAAACCCAAGACAAAGGGAAGCCGAAGGCATAGACGGGCCTTAGGGTGGCATAGATGGTATGTGTAATCAAAAGAAATTATGTAATTATCACTTAAATGCAGTTAATTCCATATTATGCGTAAAATGAGAAAAATGCAATAAATGCAAAATGCAATGAATGAATGGTAATTAATGTGTTATTTGGGTTACATAAAGTGTGATGGGTGGTTTAGATGATGATAATTAATTAAAAATTATAGAATAGCCATATATGCTTGAAATGCTATAAAGTACATATTTATGGATAAAATGAGGTTTAAAATGCTTAATGTAAAAATTGAGCATAATAAGACCTAAAATGATGTTAGGTAACATATTTGACATATATTAGAATGAATGAGAGCATGGGAATGTATATGGAATAAAGAATGACTGTAAGGTGCTTCATTAGGCATATTATGGAAAATGACTTAAATTATACATGTATTGACATTTAATTATGATTTTAGGTATGTTTAGTGTGCTTTGCATATTATACAAAGTTTAAATGTTATTTGAGGCCATTTTATGTGTGTTAGCTGAATGGGTCATAATGGCAATTGTGGGGGTGTGACATTTAAGTGCAAGTAAAGCTATGTAAAATTCTAAGTGACATATGAATAAGAGAATTTATATTGTATTTTAGGAGTACTTCAGTTCATAATTACATGAATGTTATGTTGTTTTAGTGGAATGAGCATATAGGCAATAATGCACATAAAAGAATTATATTGTAAAGTAAAAGTGACAAAAATGAGGGGTATGAGTCTTATTGCCAAATGGTCCTTTAGGCCATAAAAGTTTGTGCTTTAAATTATAAGCATTATTTTGGTATATGAATATGTGAATTTGGCCTAGTATATAGTATGAGTTGCTAATGTATGCTTGAATGGTGAACATGGCTGAATGAGATCTTGGAAAATACTTGTGTATATGAAATCAAACAATGTGGAAATGGTACACATACATGTCATACTTTTTGTGCTTGTGGTTGGACATGATTAAAATCACATATGCATGAAGTTTGGGGCCAAAATGGCTTCTAAACCAATATTAAGGCTAAAAGAGGTGTTTAACACTATGTACGCCATAATATGTGTTATAATGGACAATTTAGGCATATTACGTATGAGCATATGCCATAAAATGAATGTGAAATGGAAAATATGAAATGAAAAACATTAAATGAGATGAAAATGGTGGCCTATGGTGTATATGGCATGAATGTGGCTAAAGTGCATGTTAAAATATGCATTATTACTAAATTGAGATTTTCGATGTAAATATCCAGTTTTAGTCACTCGATGACTGAAACAAAGAAGTTAAAAGCTATATAAGCTTAATTAAGATGGAAAAACTAAAACATATCGATTTTGGCCCATTTGATGCAACAACCTAAGAATGGATAGGGTAACCAGTCAGGTAAGGGATATAGCAGCTGCTAGGGTACTTTTATACCTATATTATATTATCTAAGGGTTCACTATAAGTCTTACTCACAGATTTGTATTATGATCTTTAAATCCATACGAGTGCAACAGTCATATGGTCCTATAGGGCCATTGCACATTTACATATGGGTGCAGCCATGTAAGCCTAGATAGGTACTACTCACCTTTTCTATGCTGGTGCAACAACTGTTAGGTCCAAAATGTGGGCCACTACACATTATTGATCCCGTTGTCCATAAGTTTTGTGGTTATCCAAAAATGGGCTTAAAAGAATAAAGCATACACAAAATTAAATCTATAATGTGCAATATGATAGTGAAAATGGTAGTTTTATGTAAAGTAGGCAACAATGTTGATTTGCTTGTGATAAATGCTTTATTCTTGGTTGTATGCATGATAAATGTGTGTTGCAGATGTACATTAGCATGATGAATGTTTTACTATCATAAAATGGAATTTCATGAATTGTATGAATATCAGGAAGGGTATTTACTATTTTTATGGAAGAATATTAACTGCACATAAATGAAATGTTAATAAAGGCTTTCGCATAAGTTGTTTTGATTACACCACTAAGCATTCACTTAGCATATCATTTTATTTGTGATGCATAGGCAAGAACACATTTTGACAATCGAGCTAGAAGACATTAAGATTACTAAGAAAAGGCTTTTCTTTTGGTAATGATATGTAATAAGATGTAGTTATGTGATGTGTAAGTTGCACTCAATGTTTTAAATATATGGGAATAGGCCTAAGCTGTATTTAAGTAATCCTTTTTGGATTTCAAAGTTTGTAAAACTTATAACACTATTAAAGTTTATGTGATGTTGTATGACATCTCTTCTTAAGGTTGAGATATCCTAATCTTGTGTTTATGTGTTGTTGAAGTGATCAAAGGATCATATAGAGTTATAGATATATATGGATGATATAGAAGTGTATTTTTACCATACAAGTTACTATTCAAAAATTTGGGATAGTGCTTGGTATAGCCATTATGCTACTGAAATTTTGGCATAAAAATTCTCAAATTTTTAATATGTAACATTGTCTGAAAAGTTTTTGAAAACCTATATTTTCACAAGTGAAATCTTTTAATAAAAATGTTTTATAACAAGTAATGGTAATAGAGTTTGGATATCTCAATTTGTCTACACTCTTTAGTCGGGCTCGGTGACCGACTAGTGTTCAGATCATGTAAGGGGTGTCACACACATGGTTTCTCCCTGATACTTTGACTAGAGGTATTTTCTTTCTTCTCAACTCCTTTACTTCAAAAGCCAGAATACCAATAAGTTCTTCATTATAACTTAGATCAAGTTGTACTTCTATATCCTCTAATTTGATTACATGAGAAGGATCATACTAATATTTTTGAAACATAGACACATAGAATACATTATCAATCTTCAAAAATTCTATAGGTAAAGTTATTCTATAGGCTACAAGACCTATATGTTTTATAACTTCATAAGGTCTAATGAACCTAAAACTAAGCTTTTCCTTCTTTCCAAACCTCAAAACTCTTTTCTAAGGAGATACTTTCAAGAAGACTTTATCTCTTACTTAATACTCAATATCCTTCCTCTTAAAATCTGCATGAGATTTTTTTCTATGACTAGTAGCTTTCAATCTTTTTGAAATCAACTCTACCTTCTCCTTAGTCTCTTTTACCACCTCTAGCCTAATAACTTTACTTTCTCCCATTTCTATCCAACATAACGAGGTTTTACATTTCCTCCTATACAAAGCATTATAAAAAGCCATATGAATGCTAGATTGGTAACTATTATTATAAGGGAATTCTATTAATGGAAGATGCTAATCCCAACTCACCTCAAAATCCATAATACAGCTTATTAACATGTCTTCTAACACCTAATTATATATGACCAATATAATTCTTAGAATTTTATCTTGTGATACTAAGAGTTATATAAGATTGCAAACTTACCTATATCACTCTTTCTAATTACCTATCTATTTGAGGGTGGAAAACTATGCTGAAGCTCAACTTGGTGCCTTGAGATTTGTGTAAGCTTTCTTAGAATCTAAAAGTAAATCTATGATGGATGTGGATACTCTATGTAACCTAACTATCTCATTGATATATAACCATGCCAATCGATTGAAAGAATAATCTTATTTAATAGGAAGAAAATGGACTAACGTAATGAGTCTATTAACTATTACCTAGATAGTGTCATGTTTCTTATGAGTAAGAGGAAGACCCATTATGAAATCCACAATTTTCCTTCTCATTTCCACATAGGCACACTGATAAGTTGTAATAATCTAGAAGGAACTTAAAGTTCAGCTTTAACTTGTTAACAAACCAATCATTTGGTTACAAAGTCCACTATGTCTTATTTCATGCCTAACCACTAATATAAAATTTTCAAGTCTTGGTACATCTTAGTGCTCCTAAGATGAACATTATATACTGCTAAATGAGCTTCTATTAAGATGTTTTTTTTTCAACTTTGGTACATTACATATCCAAAACCTGTCCTTAGATTACAAATACCCATCTTTCTATAGGAGGTATTAAACCTTTTTCCCTTCTTGAATATCCTTTCTCACACTCTTATCATCTTATCATCATGTTGTTAAGCTTCTTGAATTTTTTGTAATAGATTAGATTTCACTTCGAATTCAGCTATAATAGCATCATTAGGAGTAATGCTCATTTAGGCATTCAACATTTTGAAAGCTACATGAAAATGAATCAAGGTTAATCTCTTTCATAGTATTATATATTAACATAATCTCACTTTACATATATGTATATCTTATACCTACTATAAACTTTTTGATGAGGATATCAGCTACAACATTTGCTTTTTTACCTAGATAACTGCTTATAACATAATCATAATCTTTAATCAGTCCATTATCTCCTCTATCTCAAGTTCAGTTCTTTCTAAGTAAGCAAATACTTCAAGCTTTCATAATCTATGTATATATAACACTTTTCCCTATAAAGATAATGCCTCCATATTTTAAGCACAAAGATGATTGCTACTAGTTTTAAGTCATGAGTAGGATAATTAAGTTCATAAGGCTTAGGTTACCTAGAAACATATGCAATCACCTTACCTTCTTGCATTAAAACACACCCTAAAACACCGTGGGTATGACACCCCTCACCCGTTCTATAAAAGAATTTGATAAAAAGGTGTTACATCACATGTCTTAGACATAACATAGAACATACAATTAGAAAGTAGCATATAAAAATGTGAACAAGAAAATTTTGTTTCATTTTTAAATGAAACATTTGCATAACAATTTATAATACTTTATTATTTTTAAAGCATTTATCATAAAAGGGTCATTGTGCCAAAAATCTAGTAGCATAGCAATTGTCCGGGCACTACCCAAATATTAACCTACAAAGAAAAACATGCCTAAAGAATATCCTCAACTTAATTAACTACATCTCAACCTCAATATCACTCAAACATACATCATTCACACATAAATCTCACCCGTATCATGTATATGTGCAGTACCTAAATGGGGCTTATGCATGACTCCACTCGCATCATATCCGAGCTTAAAGGCTATAAAGTGGCACCAAAGTACCTTAACAATTGCTAATCTCCTTAGTTCATTAGTTAACCTATCCAAACTAGGTTGTCTATATTCATATGGGCATTTCTTATTCCTTGATTAGGTCTCAAATAATTACATGTATTTTTAATTTTAGCACTTTTAGTTTAACTCTTATGTTACATGCCTTCAAAAATATTTTGTGTTCTTACTCTCGGGTGCCTTAAGCATCATCAAACCACATTTTTAGGCCATTTGACCATGCATCAAACTTTAGATCAAAGTCACATTCATAAGATAGGCCATTCAACCATTCAACATACACATACACATTAAATCATTTTATCATTTATCACATTTAGGACATGTATTTATCACTAAATTAACTACTAATTGCTCACACCCATCATGTCTCATAAATATACACTCACCTAAAGTATTATACACACACTTTGATACATATCATTATTAGATACATATCAACATACTTAAAACAATGATGCACAATGAATCATACAAGTCATAATTCAGCTTAATCCCAATCTATCTTGGATAACATACTTTACATATCTCATTAATAATGCATAATTTACTCAAGTTCATAATCACAACTTAAAAGTAGGTACTTACCTTAATTATTTATGTTGCATGCTTAAGTGATAAAAAAATCTCTTATGTGCATATTCAGAAGATATGCATGCATAAAGCATCCATATGTATTCAACCAACATTGTGAAGCATGTTTTCATATTTAAAATTTCCATGTATGATCATATGCATATACATATATATATAGACATGCAAGAGTAATCACATACTTAATTAACTAATGTATATATAATATGTCATTAATGTAATTACATCATGCTTATTATCTATATCACCTGTATTTCCATCATAACATCAAATTACATATAGTAAGTTTACTTTCAACACTTCACATACAAAATCATGCTTTATAAAGGCCATTTATGCATTCATACATATGCCATTTAGAACGGATCATGTAATCACCATTACTTATACACATCTTAATTATCATCATAATCTTGTATGCATAATGCTCATTTTGTACATACCTTATGTTCATCTCAATTTAAATTCACTTATTAATTAATTTTAAGTCCTAATTCATGATTTCAACAATATTATAAATACAAAGCATGGAATAGTGAGAAAATTCTATACATGATCTTCTCATAACATTTATACTTTTATAACTAACTTACTCTCATAAAGAAATCCCATATAAAATAAAAAGGACATTTTTAAGGTTCTTTTCTTTCCATATACACATGTATGTCAATATTAAACATATATCTCTTATACATGAAACCCATACAATACATGCTCCATTGGACATTTTAAACATTATAATGAAAATTAAATTCCACTAGAGATCTATAGTTCACTTACCTTAGCCCTTTGTATTTAGAGACATATGACAAATGTGTATCCTTAAAATTATATAAGAAACATAGAAATTCAAAGTTTTTTTTTTTATCTCCTCAAGCATCACATACTCTAATCATTACATGGTCTTATATCTAATTCATGTGATGTTTAAGTGTAATCATTGTTCATAGGAAAATAAGAAAATTTAGAGTGTGTACCTAGAAGTTCCCCTTTTTGATACACGGCAACCATGCTAATGTTCAAAAATTATACACAATTTAGAGTCTAAAAGCTGATGTCCTATTTTTACATAGACCATTTTCTATGTTATTCTCTTTTCCTTATCTACTTCATCTCATTCTAATGTCCTTTTTGACTTGGGTGTATTAAAGGCATTTAGCTTAGTTATCTACTCACAAAAAGGGCACTTTTAAAGCCTTTGTTTCAATGGTTGCTATGTAGAATTGCAACAAATATAGCCAGTTGTAAATTGTAGTACTTATTGCAAATTAATTAACTAGCCCATGCATCACAATAAGAAAATCAACAGTAATAATTCAAGAAATCATAACAATCACACAATTTCATTAGGTAGAATAAATCACTTAACAATAGCTATCTAATATGATTGTTAGTGACAAAACATAATGGATTTCTTAAGACAAGTCATTTATAATGTAACACCCCTACCTGAATTTCAAAGAAATTAGATAGGAGGTGCAACTTCCCACTAAGTGACCCATCCAAAAATTTCTCCAACCCATATTCTTTAACACTTATTGACTTATTTATTTAATGGAAAAGTCTTGCATAAATCTTCAATCTAACCTTTAGACATTATCATTTAGGATATCTCAGACATAGAAAATCATTTTATAAGCAATAATAGATTCTCTAAAATTTTGTGCAGCACAACAGCTACCCGG
>CANXYI012066137.1:0-13143 GCA_948208565.1 Hura crepitans
TGAAACTAGATGAACTGAACTACCCAACACATGATCTAAAGTTGGCTACCATTGTATTTGCTTTAAAAGTGTGGAGGCATTACTTGTACGGTGAAAAGTGTTACATTTTCATTGACTATAAAAGTTTGAAATACCTCTCCACACAAAAAAGTTTAACTTAAGGCAACAATGATGGATAAAACTAATAAAATATTATGATCGTTTGATCGACTATCAACTGGGAAAAGTGAATGTAGTTGCTAATGCTTTGAGTCAAAAGTTCATAGCTACTATGAAAGCTATAAATCCCAAGATAGAGTATACTGAGGATGAGGTAGTTTTCCTTAAATTACAAGTAAAACCTAACTTTAAGTAGCAAACAAAAGAAGCACAGATACAAGATAATCATCTTATGCAAATAGCAAGTAAAGCCAAATAGGGAAAGATTACAAAGTTTTAAGTTAAGGTAGATGGATGCTTATGCTTCCATGGTGGGCTATATGTACCTAAGGTGGAAGAAGTAAGAACACAGATTTTGAGAGAAGTATATGATATTCCATATTCCATGTATCCAAGAAGCATGAAGATGTACCAAGACTTGAAATCCTATATTAGTGTCCATGAATGAAATGATATATAGTAGATTATATGGCTTGATGCTTGACATGCCAACAAGTGAAAGCTGAACATCAAATTCCTTATGGATTGCTGCACCTCATAGCAATTCCAGTGTGGAAATGGAAAAAAGTCACCATTGATTTCATGATGGGATTTCCAAATGTGATGTAGTTTGGGTGATTGTAAATAGGTTAACCAAGATAGCTTATTTCATCCCAGTCAGAATGGACTACTTCTTGGATAAGCTAACACAATTGTATGTCAATGAGATTGTGAGATTGCATAGAGTGCTAGTTGCCATTATTTTAGATTTGGTCCTTAGGTTCACTTTCAAATTTTGGAGGAAATTGTAAGAAGCTTTGGGTGCTCATCTGACTTTTAGTACAACATTTCACCCATAGATTGATAGGCAATCAAAATAAGTGAAACATGTACTAGAAGATATGTTGTATAATTATGCCATTAAATTTAAAGGAAGTTGGGATCAATATTGATCTCTAGCTGAAATTGCCTACAATAATAGCCATCAAGTGAGCTTAAGCATGGCTCTCTATAAGGCACTATATGGTAGAAGGTACAAAACTCCATTTTGTTGGAGTGAAGTAGGTGAGAGCTCATGGCACCTGATTTGATTAGGGATGTAAAGAGGAAGTCAGAATCATAAGGGATCGATTAAGGGCTACCATAAATCGACGAAAGTCATATGCCAAATTAAAGTGGAAAGATATTGAATATGAGGTTGGTAAAGAAGTGTTTCTAAAGGTATCACTATGGAAAAAGATACTCAGATTTGGTAAGAAGGGGAAATTGAGTTTGAGGTTCATCGGTCCATATGAGATTATAAAATGTGTCGGATTGGCAGCGTACAGGCTAGCTTTACCATCAAAATTGCAGTAGATTCTTGATATGCTCCACATCTCAATGCCGAGGCAATATAAGTCTGACCTTACAAATGTGAAACCTATAAAGGAGATTTAAGTGTACCTAGACTTGACTTATGAGGAAGAGCTAGTGTATATATTAGCCATAGAAGTCAAAGAATTGAGGAACAAGACTATACCATTAGTAAAAGCTGTTGAAGTGCCATAAGACAGAGAAAGCCACTTATGAAAGTGAAGAGTAGATGAAAGCTTAGTATCTATATCTATTCTCACCATGTAATTTTGAGGACAAAATTTCTTAAGAGGGGAAGGGTTGTAACACTCGTAAACCTTGGTTTCATGAATAGTACCTTCAGAGCATGAATAGTGTCTCTTGGGATGCTAGGGCACCTTATGATGGCCTAAAGGAGAAATACTAGTCATAAAACTTTGAGAGGCTAGAAAATGATAAAAATGAAAGAATTAAAACTTTTGGCAAAACCAATAAATCATTTTAGTCTAAGAACTAGTGAATAGTGACCTTACTTGAGTTTATGCCGAGAATAGTTCGAGATGTGCTCAGATAAACCTAAAAATAACATACCCTTAAGGTAAAAATTCCATTGAGTCTATTGGTGAAGGAATTTTAATATTCTAAGGTCATTTGATATTTATCTAGAATTTTTTAAGTATACAACTGAATAGTAACCCTAATTGCCTTTGGAGTTTTGACCCCGGATTTTACGGGGCCTTTAATTGGTACTATCGATAATTTTTGGCACTAAAACCATGATTTTTAAAGCTCTTGAGAAATTATTTTGAATTTTTAAAGTTTAAAAGAAAATCAAATTAAAATGGATAGTTTGATTGACACGTGGTGTGATCCGGGCTATCCACCCATCTAATATAAAAGGCCTTGCACATATAGGGTGTCACATGTACAAAATGGTCATCTTCCTCCCCCTACCCCTAAAAGCTGATGCCACTTCCATATTCTCTCTCCTACTATTTTTCTTCTTCATTTATCTTAAATCAAGCCTAAATCTAGCAAATTTTATATGGTTTATTACCTCCATAGCCTCTTGAGTTCATCCACCTAACCAAATTCAAAAATAGAGGCTAAAAAGTGAGAAATTGACACTTGGTGAATTGTGTCAAATTTGTGTGTAAGTATTTTTATCCCACTTTTCATTTTTTTAGGTAGTCCTAAGTGAGCTTAGCTTAACAATGTAGTTAGTTTTCCATTTGGAGTTATATTTTTAAGAATTTTTTGAACCTTAAAATGTGTATGTTTATAGGAAAAGAGGATAAGCTTAGAGGGAAGAGGCAACTAAAGACTTTAAGTAGTGGATTAGGGTGTTTTGATACCCTAGGTATATTAATTTAGTGTAATATTTGTGTGCCATTGTGTGTGTGTGTATGAATAAGTGTGTGAAAGTGTGTATGGAAGTGTAATGGTGTGTGTATGTGTGCATGTTAATATGCCATGCTTATGTAATTATGTTAATGTGATTATGAGGAGCTTATGTGTGTAATTAGTGTGTGAGAAATGCATGTGCATGTGTGTGCTTGAGGTATGGCCAAATGGTGTGCATAAAGGGAATGTTAGTGTGCAAGTGTAGTCAATGAGACTTGGTAATGTAAATAGGCTAAAATGTGAGCATGGAAAATGGTTATAAGGTAAAATTCATAAAGGAAAATAACGGTTAGTATTAATGCATGACTTGGCATAAATTATGTTATGTATAAAGCTGTGCCCATGTATGTGAAAGTGATGACTAATAGTAATAAGAGTAAGGCATGAAATGACTAAGTGCATAAAAGTGAATTTGTGATGTATTGCAAGTAAATAAAAGATTTAGTAATTGACTTTAGTAAGGTTGGTAATGGTAATAGTAATGGGAATTGATGCCATGGTATTAGATCACATGAGAATAATGGTGTGTGTAGATTTACTATATTTTACTGGGGATGAGAGCGATTCGTTTTTAGAGTCACCACCTGGATCTACACTAGAACCATTGATCTTTTGTCTAGAAAAGGTTCAGAATCAAATCTTGTTTATGCCTCAATGATATGCCTTCCTTTATTTTGTAATGTTTATCAATCCTGTATCAAGTAAGCAAGCATTTATTTAAAGCATTTATGTCAGCTTTTCACTTAGAGGAAATAAATTGTAGTATTGAAGTATATAACAAGCTTAAGTAAGTATTAACATCTAGAAATTGGGTCATTCATTAGTTGTTGTTTGACCTAACAATTACCCATAATTTCATAAGAATTGGCAGTAATTGCCTAACTCTTATCTCTAGGAGATTGGCCTTTAAAAATACATTTTTTATGACTTTTATTAAAGAAAACTCAAAACCATTTTATTAAGAAAACACCAATTAATTAGATAGAAAATCATTTGATGTGAAGTTAGGCTATTGGCATGTAAAACTAGTTATTAAGCTACCTATTACAACCCAAATTAAGGAAGAGAAATAAAAGGGTACAAAACCAAATAAAATAATACCAATCATGTAATAGGTCCCATTTGTGCATCGTCAAGTTCGTGTGGACTCAATATGGCTTCAGTCATTGTTCGTATAGACTAGAGTATGTTATCATTAATATTGTCCATTTAGACCTTTAATCCACTAAGAATGGCCTTTTACAAACAACTCAAGGAACATGTTATAAATAACAAATAATTTTCGTGAGGACCTAAAGAAAGAATGAAACAACAACTTATTTAAGACAAATAATGAATGAATTATGATGCATGCTTAGAGGAAATTATCACTGGGGAAAACTACATATTGTTAATCATAGAGAACATATAAACCAACACATGTAATACAAAAAAAATATCTGTATGGACTACGATCCTCATAAGAAGGCATCTGTGTAGATTGCAAACTAAGAACTAATAAATTTAAGGCATAACCATCTATACGGACTACGCTCCTCGTGAAAGGGAGTCCGTGCGAACTATACATTAATTCTAAAATATCACCAACATGCATTTTAAGGAATAGAATAATTGTACAACAAGGCAACATCATACAAACATATCGATATGGTAAACATAATACATTGAAACATGGTATATAAAGCAAATATAAAAGTATTATCAAACATTAGTCTGCATGGATGTCAGACCATATGCATATTAATATATTAAGTCCATGCAGATGTAAACATACCTCAAGATAGGTTTGTGTGATTTGGATTAAAATAACAGAATAATCACAACATGTAAATAGTCAGTTATGCATAATAAAATAATATTAAACAATGATCTACTCCTACAATCAAGGTGGGGATTATGTGACACCTCTTAGTGGATTCCTTAAGAACCTGACAGACAATGCACTTCCCACTAGGTCACTTATCCTAAAATTTCTCTAGAGGTAAACCCCTTAACACTTATGGACTATTCTAGAACTCTATTAAAAGTTGCTTAAATTTCCAATCTAGTCCTCAAATATGTTTATACATGGTTTGACTAGATTAGAGAAACCATTCACAGAACTTTTAAAGTTTTAGAAAATTGGGCAGCACAATGGCTACCAGGGTGACATGCAAAATTTTTTTTTGCTTGTTAAAAAGCACTTTTATAGCCAAAAAACCCTTTAACCTCCATCTGGATCCTTCTGATTCCCCAATGAACATCAACACACAATACACATATCAAAATCACACGCATAGGGCCTCAGGCCCATAGTTATCAAAACCACAAGCAACTCAAATAGACCCAACACCTGTTATATACATCACATCCATGGTTTATATATAGACATAATAGCTCTTAAGTAGGCTAACCCATACCTACAGAATTTACATGAGTGCCACAACTAAAAGAAAAAAAAAATAACTCCATTACCCTTTAGTATATGTATTGCTACACTACATGATCACCGAGGCTGGTTTGCTTATCCTTGTTACTTGCACACCACAACACGGGTACACTGAGTATAAAACTCAGTGGTGAATTTAAACCATTTAAAACATGCCATATGCATTAAAAAACACAAGCAAACATATAATAATGATCTAGATGTAGTGTTTAAGTGATATGCCAGGTGACTGATGCCAATTAGAGTATATGCCATAATTATTTCAAAATTACCAAAATGCCACTTTATCTCATTTATTTAAATTTATCATAAGAAATTATCACTAATTCTTCTAGATTTGCATTTTTCTCTATTTTAAGTCAATTTCATAGGCCCAACTAAATAGATGACACTTACAGACATTAGACCAAGAGGGACTAGAAAAAAGTGTAGTGGCCCATATTTTGGACCCTAACTGCTGCATCGACCAAATACAGCTATAAGGATATGTAAAGCTCGCATTTTGAGGCTTTATGAATAGTGCCACTAGGTTCAAGAAGTGTGCCCAAGGTTTCAAGTCACTTATATGTAAATCGAGGCAGTGACATTGGTCATGAAACTTCGAGGGGCTTAAATTTGATGAAAATGGCAAAATTTAAAAATTTAGCAGAACTAAGAATTCATTTCGGACTGTAAGCTACCCTTCTGGGTAATAAAAATTTTACAGGTCAAGAAAGACCTAGGATGTGCCTAGATAGACTCGAAAATATCAGAACTTGAAGCTTAAAAATTCTACTGAGTCCATTGGTGAAAAAATTTTTAGATTCATTTTAAGCTACTGAGTCCATTGGTGAAAAAATTTTTAGATTCTAAGTCATTTGCAAATTCTTGTAATTTTTAAAGTTGGCATGCAAATTAAGGTAGTCTAAAAATTACCTTATTAGTGGAATTTGATAGCAAAAATTTATGAGCATGTAGAGGGGATTAAAATATGAATTTTAAAATAAATGGTCTAATTTTTTGAGGTTTGTGTGAATTTTTGAAGTTTGCCCAAAAACCTAGATGTTTTAGGGTGGCTCGAGTGGTTGTGGGATGCACCCACACTTGGCCATTTGGCCTAAGGCCTATGCCAAGTGGCAAGGGTGAGTGACAAGTGGATTTTTCCACTAAATAAAAGGAAGGATTTTTCTCCTCCCCTTGGCTAGAATCGATGGCACTCCTAGCTTTCTCTTCCATTTTCATCTTCTTCTCCATTCCAATTCTGGAGTTTTTGCTCACCAAAAATTAATTGATGTGTTAGGGAGCTAGAGGAAAAGGAATTATAGCAAAAGGAGCTACCATGAATTAAGAAAAAATCCTCAAAGTTTCATGGATGAAAGCTATCCAATAAGCAACTAAGGTGAGCTCCCTTGTAGTTTCTTGAGCTTTCTCTTAGTTTTTCTTGCTGGAATTGGGTGTGTAAGATGCCTAACATTTGTGGGGATGGATTTTTATGGCTTTTGAGGAGAATTAAAGCAAAAAAAGAGCTTGAAGAAAAAAGGAGAAGTGTAACACCCGAAAAATCATTGCTTTGTGAAAAATAATCTTGAGCTCAATACAGTGACATTCAGGACATTAAAAGGCCCCATAGTAGCCAAAAGGGGTATTGGTTAACCAAACATTAATTGATAAAAAAATGATGAAAAAGAGTGAATTAAAAATTTTAGCAGAACTAATAAATTATTTCTAGTTGAGGACTAGTGAATAGTGACCTTACTTGGGGTTGTGCTAGGACAACTCTAGGGAGTGCCCGAACAGACCCAAAAATATCATGTCTTAAAGATTAAAAATTTTAACGAGTTTGCTGGAGAAGGAATTTTAATATTTCGAGGTCATTTGATATTTTTAAAAAATTTTTAAAATATGTGAGTGAATAGTAACCCTAGCTCCCGAAGGAATTTTCAGTTGAAATTTTATGGGACACTTAATGGATATTATTAAGGATTTTTGGAACTAGAATCATGATTTTTAAAGGTACAAAGAAATTATTTGGAATTTTCAAATTTTAAAACAAAATAGAATTAATTTAGGTTGTCCAATTAACAAGTGGCACGATCAAGGCAATATATCTTACTAGTGTATCTAAGTGTTCATATGTATGGAATTAAAAAGAAGCCATCTCCTCCCTTAAGCTAAGAAAGTCGATGCCATTTCTCTCTCCTCACTCTCTCATTTTTTTCTTCTTTCTCTCTCCTCCTATCACCAAATCCCACAATTCTTATATGACTCTTGAAAGCTAATCCAACTGATAGAAATAGAAAAGGATGCCTAGAAAAGGAGATGTGAACACTAGATGAATAGTGCACTTTTGGTGGGTAAGTGATTTCCTCTAACATTTATCATTTTTTCTTAGAGAGTATTTAAAGTTTAAATGTTAAATATAAAGAGAGATTTTAATTTGGAACCATGTGTAATTTTGTAGGAATTTTTAAAGGATGAACCCTAACATGTCATTTTGGGAAATAGTGGAGAACGATGGAGAAATATGGAATTGATGGTTCTAAAAAGGCTTCGATGTGAATGGGAGCCCACTGTAAGTGAATTTAACTAAAACATGCCTTGTATATTAGAGAAATGTAGGATTGAAGTCATGTGTGTGTGTATGGAAGTTGGGGTTATATAGGTGTACGTGGCAATATGGATGTGATATGTATGCCAGGATGTGTAATTAAAGGATATAAGATGATATAGATGTGGGTTGGAGGTGAAAAGTATGTGTAAATATGTGATGTATGTAGGACTAAGTGAATTTCATGTATGTCATGGCATGTGTATAGGTGTATGGCAAGAATGCAAGGGATTTTTGGATGGTAACATGAAGTATAACATGGGAGTGATATGGAATGTGGAGATAATTGCATGGTTATGGGAAAAAAGGGTGATAAGGTGTGATGTAAAGATAAGGTATATGGGATTGACATGTAAAGACATGGCATATAATAAGTATAGTGTATACTATTAGGTGAAAGTTTAAGAATTTAATTGGGATATGTTGTTTAAAAAAATTTAGATTAGAAATGATGGCTAAGTGTGATAAGATAAACTTAATGTTAGATGGTGTGGAATACTTTAAGGCATTATGGCATGAAGGAAGAGTGAAACTGACTAAGAAAGTAGTGGAAGGAATTACTAAATGAATAGTAGCATTCACGAAAAAAAGGCTCGTAACTATCTAAGAAAATAAAAGTGTCCCGTAATTGCCATATAAATATAACTAGATGAAATGGGCTAAAACTGTGTCCCTTTAGCTTGAACACCATTTAAATAAATAATTGGTAAAGAAGAAAAATGATAAGTTGATTTACTTTAAAAATAGAACTAGAGAATAGGGTTGCAATATTTCTAAGGTGTTGAAGAGCAAAATTATATGGCAATACAAAATACTGTTAATGCATAAACAATAAATGGGTAGAAATTGAAAGAACCAACAAGTGATAACTTTGTAAAACCCAAGTATAAAATGGAGAGTATAATTGGCATAGTATTAGGTAGACCTACATGGCATAATTATTATAAGGAATTCCATAATAATAGAATGAGCAAAACATCAAACATTACAAGTAATAAAACATCATTATGATTATAAGAATACAAAGGGTAAACTACTAGACTTGGGAACTAAGCTGTCATAGTGTAATAAAAGGAAGATATATTATAAAACCAATAGGTAAGATATTTTGAGATAAATGAGGTTAAAGTGCAATAGACATACTTTTGACATGGAAAAGGAAATAAAACATAATGTAAGGATGAGATGAAAGAGAAATGAATAATATTAATATATAAAATGAAACTTGAGTTGAGAATATGGGAACCTAATAAAACTAGAAGGACATTAAATGGATAACTCGTCAATAGGTTGACCATTCAACTGGGGATTAATAGTTGCTAGAGGCTGAGTTTGAATAGATTTTAGCTATGTATGGTGGGTGCAACCACTATATATTGATTTGAGCCTCCACGCTTCGAGTATTAGGAGATCTACGGACTGATCCCTGTTACCCATTTATGGATATTAGGAGGTCCCACAGGATTGATCCCTGCTATCCACTAGACATGTTGCTTGTGATGATATGTATTAGGATATTAGGAGGTCCTACGGGGCTGATCCCTACTATCCCCTTTGTAGATATTAAGAGGTCCATAGACTAATCCCTGCTATCTGCCTTTTTAGTACTAGGAGGTTCTGAGGAATTGATCCCTACTATTGGATGAAATCTGTGTATAGACATTGTGGTCTAAAATATGGGCCACTATATATGTTGGTATCTGTTCGGTCATCAAACTAGGAAGGTGCAGCTACCAAGACCTAAAATAGGGGCCATTGCTCGACATGGTTCTCATTATCTAGTGGTTGTGAGTTCTTCCTAAGCCTTGAGGGTATAAATGGAATAATTAAGGAAATTGAATGGAATAAATGACATTGATAAAAGGACTAATATCTTATTTGTCATAATTAAGACAACCTATGAGTAAAGTTAATAAGAATAAGAGATAAGCTATAAGTAGAGACTCAATAAACACATATAATTTTAGTAGGAATTCTAAAGAAAGTAAAGGATTAATGGAATTACGATGGAAAATAAATGCATACAAAAAAAAGGAGGTAGGTTATAACAAGAAAACAAAAGTGAGACCTTCTTAAATTAAAGAATATAATACTCTCCACATATAAAAGAAAAAGGGCTTAATCGGGTAGACTCATTAAGAAATGATAAAACTAAGTTGATAAACTATTTAAACCAGATAACTTAGGTATTGGGAAAGTTAATGGTGTAAAGGTATATTAATGTAAATCACGAGTAAGCAAGGATAGAAATAGCATTAGAAAACCTAAGTTAATGGTCCATATGATGTAATATAAACAAGTTAATAAGTAGTCTTAAAACATTGCTTTAAGAAGGGCTTGAGATGACCAGAAAATTTTAAAGAGGAAAACTTGGGTAATAAGTAGATGATCTTAGGGACTTAATTGTGTGCATGTTTGTGTTTACAATATAATGCATGTTTAGTTAAATCCATCATTAAGTGTATACTCAACATCTCAGTTGTCCGATGTGTAGGTGATAGATTTGAGTGTCTTAGTAAGGATGACTGGCAATGTAGCTGAAGGCTATCCAGGATTAATGATGTCCTATTAAATTATGATGCTTTAGTGGATAAAGGCACTCATGTATTTTATTATGGGTAATTAGGTGATATAATGCCTAAGCAGTTAGTTTATCGGCCTATAATTAAAAAAAAGCTTCTTGCTGTAGATAATAATATAGGCCGATAATTGGTGGTGAGATCAAGTATATGAGTGTCATATGCCTCAGAGGTACACCGTAGATCATTGAATCGGGTAAATAAAATTTTTACATAGAATAGGATGAACATGAGTGGAAGTTAAAGGAAAGCTACCTAAGGAAAATCCAATTATGGGTGACCTCTGGAAGTAACATCTTTTGCCTATTTTCTTATGAAATAGGTAAGAGGTGTTACATTTAGTGGTATCAGAGCATGTTTAGGCAGTTCTAAGTAGTAACACATGAGTGCTTTAGTAATTTCAAGATGTTTGGACAGTTGCTACCCTTTTAGAAGTAAGGATTGTTGATAAGTTATTGGTAATATGGCATGTGAAATTCTCAATAAGAGGAACCAGTGGGCAAAAGTAAGGGTATTATGATTTTGTATAATTCCTTTCCTCTTAAGTTAAAGTAGATAGTATTGTTATTGAAAACAAGTTAAAGCCAATAATAACTTTAGGTAGAAGTAACAATCTTAGTTGATGATACAAACGGAACTGTGTGAACATATAAGCAAAATGGGGTAGAATCATTTAAAAGGAGAAAGGGTGGTAACCATATGAATGGAATGGTGACCCTAAGACAATTATAAAATGAAAGAGACTCTAAATAAGAAAGGAAAGGTGAAGACTGGCTTAGTGTTGTGAATAAGGGATAGAGGTGAGGTAATAAGGAGTTAGTGTACTTTTCTAGAAACCTGACTATCAACTGAGAGGCAAATGATGCTACAAGAAAGATAATGAGAATAAAAAACAAGTTTAAGGAACCTCTAGAAATGGAAAGAGTGGGGTGGACCTAAGGGCTATCCATAAGGAACAAATGATTGGTGTGTTATACATAGTAAGGTTGAATGTCTTTAAGAAGCTATATTGGGAAATAGATTAAACCATGAATAAAGTGATTTAGTTGCTTATAGTCTCAATATAGGTTGAAGAAAATGTTATCAATTTTCGAAGTGTATGGAAAGTTATGAGGCAAAACTATGGGATACCCATATTAAGGAGCAAAGAAAATATGAGAGTTAGGTAGAAAAGTAGGACTAGAAATGTTAGAGCTAAAATAAAAGTGAGATATAAATGTTTAGTATGCTTGAGTCACAAGACATATTATAAGAAGGTGGGGGATAGGAACCAATTATCAAGGTCCCTGAGGATGAGGGCTATTGTTTTTTTTTTCTTGATTACATTTTGTATCGAGCCCGAGCATTGTATTATTTAGCTCAAGTTGCATCTTGACATTTGCATAATTGCTTTACACATGACATATTTTTCATACTGAAAACTCTATGCATGTGATATACAAAATTTAGCATGGCATGTTGATAGCCTTGATATAAAAGGGACTTGACAGAATTAAGGAAAAGAGAAAAATAATGTATTAGTAACAAAAAGAGTGTGATAAGGAAACCATCAGTAAAAAGGGGATGGAGGTTAGTGGTGGTATGAATAGGTGATGGTAGGAAGGGTTAGAAATGTCTAAGTAAGAATCCTAAGAGGATATAGTGAGAAAAAAGCAATGAAAGGTATGTTACTAGTTCGTGGTGATTGTAGATAGGTAGCCTACCACATTGAACCTAAAAGGGGAAGTGAATCAAGTAGTTAGTGAATACAAAACATCCATAAAAAGGATGAAAGTGAGAAACTATTAGGTATTTAAGAGGAATCTGAAGATTAAGATGTGTTTAAATATTTAAGGGATAAAAGTGTGGTTAAATAACTAATGGGAAGAAAAGATGGGGGAAGAGCAATGTGGCTTACATTTGAGATGAGCAAAGAAGTCATTCTAGGTAAATTATGATAAGGTTAACTAGGGATAATGTTGATAAACAAGGAAAAAGAAGGAAAAACCCAGCACCTAAAAAAATCTTAGAGGGAGGCTTAAATGAGAAAGATCACCGAAGGAAAGTTAAGCAATGATATTACCCTATAATACTAAGATGGTATTAAAGATCAGTACTCTTTAATGAGACGGTGTGAACAGTGTGAATGAGATAAAGGACATTGAAATAAAGGTGAGTATGTGAGAACACTTCTATAGTGCTTTATGTTCTAGCCAAAAACAAAGTGTGGAAATAAGAGAGGTAGTGAAAGTACACTACTTAGTATTCCCTAATAATAGAAGGATAATGAAGCTGTATGTAATAGTGTTAAAAGCACGTTGGGGGAGCTCCACCCATATCGAGGGCTATCTGAAAAAGGAAAATTTGCCTAATAAAGAATAAAGGTGCACCTGTAGAAGATGATATACAATTGGATATGAAGGTCTAAACCTAATAAGAAGAGAAAAGGATAGAAATATAGAAATGGAATGTGGAAGTAACTAACCAAACGACTATAGAAAATATCGAGGATGAAATTTCTTAAGAGGGGAAGAATTGTAATGCCCGAAAAGTCATCGTTTTGTGAAAAATATTCCTAAGCTCTATATAGTGATATTGAGGACACTGAAGGGCCCCAAGTAGCCAAAAAGGGTATTGGTTAACTTAACTTTGATCGATCAAAAAATGATGAAAAAGAGTGGCTTAAAAATTTTGGC
>CANXYI012066440.1:0-10879 GCA_948208565.1 Hura crepitans
AGAATGAATACCTATTAGGTGCTAGATTAGGGAATAGTTTGCAAGGGTTGGTAGATGTTGTGCAAATAAAAGGGTAGAAGGACCACGTGAGGTTAGGTTTTACAATAGAATCAATAGTGTAAAAGAAAGGGAAGAGAGTATAACTAAAGATTAAAGAGAGCTTCATATCAACTTCAAAGAATATAAGTTATTGTAGTGAGCCAGAACCACTAGTAGTGGACAGAAAAGTAGTGCTAAGTTTTGAGATGTTTAATGATATGTTTAACTTGGCATCTAAAGAAGTTAAGATTGCTTCTAATTTTTGGGATGAAGAAGTCATAAACAATATGGCCGACTTGGAAATAGAGCCTGCAGTAGAGATATTGACTACAAATACTTGGCACCTAGATAAAGAAGAAAAAAAAATGGAAAAAGCTGAAGAATCCTCTTTTAAGGACTTTTTTGATAATTTATTTGTACATAAACTTTTTGAAAATAATGTTTTTATCTCTTGTCTTAATAAGATGAATGATTTTGCTTGTTTTTGTGATGTCCCATTTGACTGTATCATGTATAATAATAATTATGACACTCACAACATGTTTAACATTAATTTAATCAATACTACCTCATTTAATCTCTGTATAATAGAGAATCCTAAAGAAATCTTAATTGTATTTGATTTAACTCTTGATGAAGGTATAAAATTTTAAGAGGATAATTAAAAATATGAAAATTTTTTTGCTTGGACCTATAAGGACATGCCTGAGGTTAATAGAACAACTATAGCACAAACTATCCATACTTACCTAGATACAAAGCCAATAAACAAATGTTAAAGAGAATGAGACCAAAATGGGCTAAGAAGATAAAGGAGGAAGTACACAAACAAGTTGAGCCAAATTCTTGGAAGAGTTATAGTATCTAACATTGTAATGCCTATGAACCCTAGTTCTATGAACAATATAACATAAAGGGAAAACAGTGCTCTTTGAGCAACTAGGTCCCATTGAGGTGGCTAAAGGGGGAGCACATGTCATAAAACTTTCAACGATAAGAAATTAATGAAAATGAAATAATTAAAACTTTTAATAGAACTAATAAATCATTTCATATCAAAAACTAGTGAATAGTGGATTAAGTTTCACCAGGCTTGGATAATGGTCAGGACCTACCCAAACTGGCTCGAAAATAGCATGACACGAGGTCAAAAATTCTAATGAGTCTGATGGTGGTGAAATCAAAATTTTTTGAGGTTATTTGGTATTTTATCAAAATTTCTTAATTACGCTAGTGAATAGTTCACCTAATTTCCCTTGGAATTTGGGCTCAATACTTTTAGGGACCCCTTAATTAATAATCTTGAGAATTTTTAGCATTTAAAGAAATAATTTTAGAAGTCTTAAACATTTAATTTACATTTTTAAAGATAAAAACATAAATATGATTAATCAGGGCCTTCTGATTGCCACGTGGCATGATTGTGGCCATCCATTACCATAATAAAAAGGGGTATATAGGAGTAAAATCACCTCACCTTCTCCATTTTCTTGCCATGGTCGATGCCATACCTCTCTCTCCCTTCCTTTTCTTTTTTCTTTATTTTACCCCTAAATCTAAGTGGTTTCTTCAAGATTTTAAATCTTGGTGAATAGTGACATTTTAGTGAGTAAGTGGTTTTTCTTAAGGTTTCTTATTTTTATTAGGTAGTATTTAAGGTTTAAAGAATGCCTATGTAAACAGATTTCAACTTAGAGCTCTGTAGATTTTTATAAATATTTTTTAAGCTAAAACCTAATATGTTTATAGTATAATGGTGGAATTGATGGAGGAATAGGAGACCAAGCATTCTGAAGTGCAATTATAATGTTCTGGAGCCCAATGTAAGTGAATTTAATGTCATATGCATTATGTGTTAATTTTTGCATCATGTATCTATTAATGTGTGTGTATAGAAGTGTGGTGTTTTTGTGCTTGATGAATATGTGTATGGAGTGGAGGAATGATACTTAGTATGAATACATAAAGGAATGAGATGTAAATAATGTATATGTATGTGATTGAGTTATGGTCAAATGGTATGTGTACAAAGAATGTGTGTGTGTGTAGGTGTAGTTAAGTTGTATATAGAATGTAAATGAATTGGTGAGATAGTGGTAGGCATGATTAAAATGAGAAATTATAGGTATATGTATTTTAACCTTATAGTCGAGAGATATATAAAGGAGTATGTGTGTATATGTAAGTATAATTAAAGGTGTATAGCTTAAATGGAATAGTAATAAGTAGTGAATGTGATTGAGGTGTGGAGTTAATGAGTAAGTGAAGTTAAGGTAACATGTATTGTATTCTAGATATGTGTTACATGTGCATGTGTGAGTATATGTATGGACTAGTAAAACAAGTACATGTGTATGTGCTTCCATAAGGAAAATGTGCATATGTGGTATGGTGAGTATAATAAATGTGACTGACTAAAGATAGGGTGGAAACATAATGTGCTTGTGTGGGAATGTGTGTGGCCAAATGGTACACTAAGAGTAGAGGTGTGTGTGTAAGTGTGACTAGCATGTGTATGTAACATAAATGAGTTAAGAAGTAAGGAAAATGCTTAATGGCAACATGACATTAAGAAGAAACTAGTTGAGCATTCTTATGCATATATTGGTTGTGAAGTATGGATAAGGATAACAAAGTGGATGTCATAATATTCAAGGTTATTTAATATGTGTTCATACTTAGGAGAGGATGCTTATGAGCATGGAATGATTAATAGTGAAACAAATAAATGAGATGTGGGTAATGACAAGGTAATGGCAAAGTAAAGTATGGAAATAAGACAACCATAACTTAATAGAAATTTGAGTGACATAACATGGCATGACAATAGCATGAATGGCCAATAAATATGACTATATAAATGAGAAAAGGAACAGTTGATGTTAGACTTAAAAGTGTGAAAGTAAAGATGAATGAACATAAACATGTGTATCTTTGAATAAAATGGTACTTGTGGGAAAGTAAGTAAGTTAAAAATGAATGAAATATCATAAAACAAGTAATCGACAAAAATGATTGAAGTTAGACCATATTAGCTAGATCACCTACTGGATAGGTTTACTGGTCAACTAGCGAGTTAGTAGCTGCTAAGGGCTTAATCTATGAGGATCTTAGCCTATTGTATGGTAGGTGTAGCTACAAGACTTTGATTAAGTCTTCACGTTCTGTATATTAGGAGGTCCATAGGCTGATCCCTACTATCTATTGATGCTAAGATTTAAGATATTACGAGGTCCACCAGGGTTAATCCCTACTATCCTACTTGTTAGAAGGTCTAATTACACTGATCCCTACCATTTGGTATTAAGAGGTTCTATAGAACTAATCCTTACTATCGGATGGATAGTGTGTATAGACATTAAGGCTAAGAATATGGCCCATTGTACAAGATAGATCCCATTATCTAGTGTATAATAGTGTCTCCCGAGTATGACCCTGAAATGATAATAATACTAATAAATTAAAAAGAGATGATATGATAGATTAATGAGGTAAAACTAGGAATAGATTGATGGTTAACATATTAGATCTAAAAGTACAATGAACCTTCTCATAGAATGAGTTAAAGGTATAAGGATAAATAGGCATAAGCATAATAATATATGGCATACATTAGATATAAAGGTAATAGCTTGTTAATGAGTAAGAGAAATATACAAATAAATAAATGTTTATAGCTATGGAATAAGGGTATATGAGATATGAGGACCTAAAAGAAAAGGCATAACATAATCTAATAATCTGTGCATCTATAAAGGAATGAAAATATGGTAGCGGTGTACATACATAACATAATAACCTAAGTACTTGTAGAAGACTAATAATATAATAATAGTGTACACCTATAAACAAATGATCTTGCATGCTTGTGTGATGTGTGTATTTTATACCATGCATATTTGTAACATAATAACCTAAGTACTGAGTGAATACTCAACGTGTCAATCCTTTAATGCATAGGTGTTAAATGATAGATAGTAGTACTACCTTATGCAGTAGTGTAGCAGGAAACTTTTGAGGAGAATACTCTATTGGTTCATCTATATGTAAGAGTTAGATTAGTGGCACCAATGAATGAGATGGGTTATGGTTTTAGAGGTAAAAATATATGGTTTGATGTATTAAAATATTTTAACTAAATTATATGGTCAAATTAGATTTTAAGCTTTGTAAACATATATGTTTATCCCTGCATGTTAAGTTATTATTTTAATTGATGTGTGTATTACACTAATTGAGAAGCTGATACAGTGATGATGTTATTGATAATGACTAGAGGGTCAGATGGACCTAGCAATGGTGAAAATATTTAAGTATAGTTTTAGAAGTGTTCTTGCAAGTTAAAAATTTTTGGTTTCACACCCAGACAACTATTACGCCGTTGAAATTTTGTAAATTTAAGCATTTTGAATAACTAGGCTTTTTAAATAATATTTCACATGAAGTTAAACATGGTCAGGTAAGAGTAGTATGAATATGGTGACCTTCTAAGAAGTGACATCTTTTATTCAGCTTAGAAATGGATCTAGATAGAAGGTGTTACCAACATGGTTAGCAAATGTGGTACTTATGGTTAAGAATGATGGTAGATCAGAATGTGTAAAAAATATAGGGACATGAACAAGGCTTACCCAAAAGATGAATTTCCCTTATGACACATCAATGTACTAGTTGATAGTGATACCATGTGTAAAATATATAGTGTCATGTATAGGTACGCTAGATATAATTAGATTCTAAATAAAATAGCTGACAAGATCAAGATAGCCTTATCATTGAGTGGGGGACCTTTTGCTATAGAGTCATGCCTTTCGGGTTAAAGAATGCTGGGGCTACTTACTAAAGAATGGCTATAAAGGTACTTGATAACCTGATCCATAAGGAAGTTGAGGTTTATGTTGATAATAGGACTATCAAATTTGCTACCAAAGAAAGAAACTTTGAATCTTTGGAGAAGCTCTTTCAATGAATTAATAAGTATAACCTATAGTTAAATCCTAAGAAGTGCCTTTTTAGGGTAACTTCATGTAAACTTCTAGGCCATATAGTTAGTCAAAGAGGAATCAAGGTAGACCTAAACAAAACCAAGGCCATCAGGGAAAATGCTGATGTCAAAGAAGGAAAAGGATATTCAAGGTTTCCTAGGCAAAATTAGTACGTCAATCAGTTTAATGCCAAGCTCACCACTATATATGAGCCTATTTCAAGCTTTTGAGAAAAGATCAGAAAATAAAGATTATTAGATGACTTTTGATATTATCAGTGATTACTTGGCAAATCCACCCATCCTTCAACCACTAAAGATAGGGAAACCTTTAATCTTATACTTATCTATAGAGGAAAACTCAATAAGGACAATGATGGAACAAAAAGATATGCTAAGTATGTTATCTATTTCTTAAGCTAGAAGTTTCTCCTTTGTGAAAAAAATTATGTAGATATGGAAAAGATATGTTTAACAGTGGTTTGTTCCTCAAAGAAACTCAATGATTACTTTCAATCCTATTTAGTTTGGGCAGTAGCAAAATATAATCCTTTGAGATACCTATAGGTAGAACTATCTTTGATCAGATAAATGGGCAAATGGCTTCTTTTGTTACAAAAGTTTGACATCCAGTATTAATGAGGAAAATAATAAAGGGGTGGGTAGTAACTGAGTTAATAGCCAGTTATTCATTTAATGGTGACTTGATAGAATTTGAAATCTTAAATGAGGAATTAGCCCCAATCATAGTACAGGGATGGCAAATGTTCTTTGATGGAGTTACAAACAACAAAGGAGTAGGTGAATAGGTCATTTTGATCACACCAGATGGAGAAAAGTTGCCACTTACGAAGAAATTAAGATACAAGGTAACTGATAATGTTGTAAAGTATAGAGTTTGTATCTATAGGTTTGAGGCATTATTGGCTCTCAATGCAAAAATAGTCGAGGTGTTTGGAGATTTGTCATTAGTGATATATTAAGCCAATGAAGAGTGGTCCATTCGAGAAGAGAAACAATTACCTTATGCAACATATTTAAAGTCCTTTAGCCGAATGTTTGATAATTATACCTTCTGCCACATCCTAGGAGATGAGAAACAACTAGCTGACACTTTAGCCACGTTGGTTTCTATGTGGGATAATCCTAAAGGGGTAATCATAACACCAATTATTGCTACCAATTTAGAGAAGCCTTGTTATGAAATAGAATAGGTAATGAAAATAGAATAAGATGATGAAAAGCCATGGTTTTAAGACATATAAAACTACCTAGAAAAGGGGAATCTACCAAAGAAATCTATGAAAAGGGATAAAAAGATATTGAAAAGGTTTTTCACTCAGTTTATCAATATTGATAAAACTCTTTACAAGAGGTAATCTAATGGTGTTCAACTCTACTACTTAGATGGGAAAAAGGTAGATAGAGTTATAGAAGAGATACACTCAGGATTATATGGAACACATATGAATGGTTTGACATTGGTAAAAAATATCATGGGACAAAGGTTTTTTTTCTCTTACCATAGTGCTCAAAATATGTTTAGAAATGCTAAAAAATGCTAGCTATATAAGGATTTAAACCACTTATCAGTCTTAGAGTTACAAGACTTATCATCCCTATGGTTATTCGCTACTTGTGTGATAGACATAATTAGTGAAATACACCCGATAGCTTTTAATAGGCACTATTTTAGAATGGTGGCTATCGATTACTACAATTACTTCTTTATATGGATTGAGGTTAAGTCTTTTAAGAAACTAGGGGCAAAAGAAATGGCAAAGTTCATTGAGAAGAATTTAATAGGTAGATATAAGATTTTGCACCACATAGTTTTAGATAATGGAGTACAATTTTAGGCTGAGACTAATACACTCTTATAGAAGTAGAAAATAAAACATCATCAATCATCCCTTTAAAGGCTACAAGCTAATAGAGTAGTTGAAGCAACCAATACAACTGTTAAGAAGATCATAGCTTAAAAAGTTAAGACCTTTAGCGATCAGGTGAACAAGCTTCCATTTGTACTCTCAGGTTAAAGGACAATAGTGCAGACTTCAATCAGAGCCCTTTCTCTTGTATAAGTAATAGATTTAGTACTTATAGTGGAAATAAAGTTACAATCACTAATATTGGTTATGAAAACCAAAATCTCATAAACATTATGGGTTAAACATAGGTTATAACAATTAAACTTATTAGATGAAAAATGCATAAAGGCTAATTACCATAATTAGGTCTATCAAAAGTGTATGGCGAGAGCTTTTAGTAAAAAGGTCAAGAATTGTAAAATGAAAATTAGAGACTTGGTAATTAAGTAGATAAGGCTAGGGGTGATGGATCTAAGAGGGAAATTCAAACTAAACTTAGAAAGACCTTTCATCTATAAACAACAACTACTAAAAAGCATAACTATCCTTATAGACTATGATGACAATAAGTTTAAAGAACTTGCTAAGATGGATAGATTAAAAAGGTTCTACGGTGTAAAAAAAAGTGTTACAGGTTCAAAACTAAAAACATGGTAGCCTTGCTAAAAAGGGGCACCCCAATAGGGTGAAAATTGAGAAAAGGAAACCTATTCAATAGTTAAAGGCTAAGAGAAAATAGCTAATCATGAAAGGTAGCAAAGGCTGATTGGCAATAGGAGTTGAAATACATTTAAGATCTCCCTTGATGAAATGGGAAAATATATTATTATGTTAATGTTATGTTGTGATTACCATAAATGCCATAATAATGCAAGCAGATAGGACTATAATAATAAACCTGGTTATGCATTTTATGGATTAAGAAATACAAAACTTATTTATTGTAAAAGTTCATACCACATTTCTTGTACAATTAATCATTTGAAATGATTTAAGATTCCTCAAAACACCTTCTTATCTTTTGAGATTCAAGGTATGTGAACTAGGTTGAGTCATTGATCATTTCGAGTTGATTGGTCAAGGAATAAGGGGTTGCAAATAGTAGGCCAGTCACAAAATCCATAGTGATCATATCCCACTTCTATTTAGGTATTGTCAGAGGTTATAGCAATTTTGATGGAACCTAATGTTCAACTTTAACTTGCTAACACATCAAACACTTAAGTCACATACTTTGCTACATCTCTTTTCATACCTCACTAATAGTATTAGGCTTCCAAATTCTGGTAAATCTTAATGCTACTCAGATGCATTGCATAAAAACTACCATATGCCTTCTAAAATCATTCTTCTCAACTTAGCAACTTCTAGCACACACAATTTATCCTGATAATACAATTGGCCATCCCTTAACTCATGTTGACTTACCTTTCCCTTTTTGATTTGCCTTATTACATTTTGTAGCTTCTCATCTTTCTTTTGTACTTCTCTCACTTGTTGGAGCAAATCAGGTTTCACTCTTATCCCACCAACAAGTGTTTCATCACACCCAAATCTTAGTCAAATATTTATCTCTCTTAAAGTTACACATAAAAAGAACATTATTACATTTACTTCTAATAGTTTTTTAGAACAACATATAAAACTAAATAAAACATAGTTTCTCATTAAAGTCACACCTGTCAAAGCTTTTCTACTCAAGGTATTAGCTATGACATTTGCCTTGCTAAAATGGTAATCAATCACACAGTCATAATCCTTAAACAATTCCATTCATCTTTTTTACCTCAAGTTAAGCTCTTTCTAGGTAGGCAAGTACTTAAGGCTCTTATAATCTATGTCTATGAAACACCTTTCTCCATTGAAGTAATGTCTCTAAATTTTCAAAGCAAAGAAAATTGCTACAAGTTCTAAATCATAAGGAGGATAGTTCTTCTTATACTGCTTAAGTTGTTCGAAGGCATAAGCAACTACATTACCCTTGTGCATTAACACACAACCTAGACCATTGTGAGATGTATCATGATTCATATAGCCCTTCCTAGATTTTAGTTGTGTGAGAATATGAGTTTGAGTTAACATCTCTTTTAATTTCTCAAAATTTTCCTAGCATTTAACATTTCTTTTAGTTTCTCAAAACTTACTTGGCATTTATCTTTCCACTCAAATTTAGCATTCTTCTACAATAATCTGGTTAAAGGAGATGTTATAAGGGAAAAGCCTTTCACAAAGCATCTGTAATATCTTACCAACCCTAAGAAAATTTTAACTTTAATGACATTCTTAGGTGCTTCTAATTTATCACTGCTTCCACCTTTTTAGGGTCTATTCTCACCTCATCAGCTAAAATAATGTGAAAGGAAAGCCAACACTAGTCATATATGCTTGGCATGCTCATTTTTATCCTTGTAATACAATAAAATATCAATAATAAAGACAATTTGTAACATCTAAACATGGACTAAGTAGTTATTGAGTAACTTAATTGGTTAAATTAGACATATTAATATGTAAAGGGGAATTTATTAATTTAATTAAGTTGTTAACATGATTATTAGTATAAGTGTGGGAGTTACATAAAAGTAGGGTAAGATTTGAAAATTATGAATAAATCGAGTTAAAATATTGCTTAATTACCTTGGGAAGCTGATTGCAGCCTTTGTTTAAAATTTAAAGGGAAGGACATTTGTTAAAAAATATGAGAAAACTAAAAGAGAAAGAGAAAGAAGGATTGATATATCAAGGGGAGGAAGGGGATAGATAAGAAATCATATATAGGGTTCAGTGAAAAAGAGGGGTGTTAGGCAACATCATTGTCGTGTTGGTGGTGAAGAGCACGAACACTAGCTACTGATTGGGGTCAGGAATTCTATAATCACATGTAAGCAGTAGCATATAGCCAAGCTTATAGGTGGTTTAGTGTAATCATATGATTATTATGAAGGGCTTATGGAACTAAACCATGAGAGAAATTTTGTAGCAATCTAAGGATTTCAATTCAAGGAGGGATACTAGTTGAAATTACGAGGAAAGGAAAGTGAGTAAAAGGAGGAGGTGCTCAATAGTAGAGGACCAATTCACAGTAGAAAGCAAAGGTAAATGGGAAATAGAGGTGCAACAGATGTTTACAAGAATCCTAGAGTACTAGTCATTAAAATTTTAAGAAGGAGGCTACTACAATTTTGTGTTCAATCAAATAAATGCATTTAGGATTGTTATATGTCTAGGGAAAAATTTGAGAATTATTGAAATTAATAGGCAATAATGATTCAGGTTGCTAGAATAGCATTGAAAGTAGGAGGGTGTTATTTTTAGAGCAAATATAGCATGAGAAGGATGGTAAAGGCTACTTTATAATAGTTGTAAGGGTGAGATAGAAGTAAGTCAAAGTTGAGTTGGAATAGGCAAGCAAAGAAAGGGTATGTAGCAAAATAATTGAGGATAAATTTGAAAGAACTAGGTATAAATGATTTTTTTAGTCCTATTTTTTGTCTACTCAACTAACTATTACCACTTGCTAGAAGGGAGACTAATTATTGATGGAAGTGATGATTATTTAGATAGGTGTATAAGCTCTCTAGTGAAACTATGATAGTAAACAAGTGGTAGGGGTTATAGTCCTACTTTGTTATGGCAGTAGGTATGTTGAAGTTCCAAGCAACCAATGCATATTAGCTTATGATAGGTGGAAAGATATGGAGTATATAAGCAGATGTTTCTATGTAACTTTGATAGCTTTGTGGCTGCCAACAATAACAATTTTGGTAGCATTTTGTGTAACTTATGCTACAGAATTTAATAAGATAGCCAACTAGTTTTAGCATCAAATGTTCTTAGTTGTGATAAGCTATTAGCTATCTTTATGGCCTACTACTTATTTACTTAGTGGCCCAAAGGTGTTAAATCATAAAGAGGAATGAAAATGGTTCTCAAGAAATGGTGAGAGGGATATTGACATACATACATACATATATATATATATATA
>CANXYI012066477.1:0-10332 GCA_948208565.1 Hura crepitans
GAACCCATGGACACTAAGAAACCCGGATTTGGCAGAGTAACTCGAGAGGAATCGCGATTTTCCTCCTGAGGTGAATAGTGCACATCTGACATTTGGGTAATTTGCTTTTAGTTTTAATATTTTTCTTAGGTTCCCAAGAGAGTATATATAGGCTTGTTTTGATTTTTAGAGTTTTCTACAATTTTATATGATTTTTCTAAAATTGTACCTATTTGTATTCATAGGCAAAAACTCAAACCGAGCTTCTCGAGGTAAGGAAAAGGCCTAAGAGAGCATTGGACATCTCAGACAACCTATCTCAGTAAGTGTAATCACCTTAATTTAAATAAAAAGCATAAAAATCTATTATGGACATTTATGACATAAATTAGCAATTAATGTAATAATGAGTAATAAATGCATTTTAGGCATGAATGACATTAATTTTTTATGGATGCATGTATTGTGCTAGCCTAAAACTTATTATGCATGTGTGATGTATAATTATGGTGAAATCAAGTAAGAAATGCATTATGTGAATTTATGCATTTTAGCATGTTGTATGTAATTAATGTGCACATGTGTGTGTGTCATTAATGGATGATAATATGTGCATTTTGGCGGCATTAATAAGATGCTAATGGTGAGTGTATGTTAGCTGAATGGTCCTTAAATGATGACATGCTCATATATGTAGTAATATGACCATATAATGCCAATATGCGATATTGACACTATATGATCATGAATAGTCGATTTGAAGTATTTGGATATGTTATTAAGCATTTATACATGATTTATAATTGTAAATGTGTAAGTGTGTTTGATTTAATGGCCTTGGGTATATGAAGGCCGAAAATCTTGCATATGGGCCATATGTGTATTTTGTGATTTCTACCATGTGCTTTTGTTTATAAAGCTTGATTTGGCTTTAAATGCCTTTATATGTGTTTACATGTGTCAAATGAAGTTGTGTATGTACTCATAATGGTGGCCAAATGCCATCTTGAATATTGTATGGTGTATTGCCATATAAATAGTCATATAATGCATGTATGTCGCTAAATACCAATAATATGTGCAAAATGACATGTAATGCGAAATATGATCATTGTGCATAATCGTGATGCGTTAGACATTATAATGCATGTTAGTGATGAAAGTAATGGTATAATACATGATTATGATGCCAGATGATAATTCTAGTTCTTACACCTAAGCAATGTGACCATTTGGTGTTTTTGAACTTATGTAAGCCTAATTTGGCTATGCTATGTATTATTTGACACATGCTACTTGGCATGAGTGTTTAGGCCTCGCTGATGTGCAAAATGACCAATGTGATCAGTTTATGTAAGTTAAGACATAAACAATGTTATGCATTTAAAATGGTTAAAATGAGATAAATCAATGAGTTTAATGATGCCTATATAGTTAGAAAACCTAGTTTGGATAAGTTGACTGGTCAACTAAGATTAGCAGCCACAATGTTTACCTTCAAGTAGGAGACCTATAGGTTATATGCATTTATGTGTCAACGGGCACTAGGCTTTAGAGCCACTATTTTAGCACTTTCGGGTGCGAAGCCTATAAGCCAATACATTTTTATATATACGGATGCCAGTGCCTTTGGGTACACTGTTTTACACACCTTTGGGTGTAAAGTGCCTTCAGGTGTACCATTATCTGCTATCCAGGCTTAGATAGTTATCTCTTTAGTAATGGCATGAATTAAACATATAATAAGGATAATTGTGATTCCAGCATAAGTTAAGTGTAAAATAATGTTATTTGCAGTTTAAATGATGTGTTATGTGTGACATTGGTAATTTTGACATAATGACGAGTTAAGCCTATTAATATGATATATTTGGTCTTATGCAGAGTTTAATACTCATATAATTAATGTTTTGGTGCATATAGGGTCTTGAAACCCAAATATGCGGTAATGACGCATATGTATGGTAATGGGTTAAAATGCATGTTATTATTCTTGTTATAATGTATAATGGAATATGTGTATGTTTTTTACTAATATATAAGTACTTTATGCATATGGTTGATTTTAACTATGTTAAAAGCAATTATGTTGTGATTATGGACATAATATAGCTTTGTGCATTTAAAGGCAAGTATATGCATAAAAAATGTATAATTATGTGATATACATAATGTGTGCATATGTATGATTTTTAAATGATTTACTTGACACATATTGCATAAATGTATGCTTAAACTGTGATATAAAGTTAAAGTGATTACTCCACTAAGCGAAAGCTTAGCGCATTGCCTATTTATGATATGTAGGTAACAGGGCAACAGATTAGAGTTAAGCTTCTACCTCATAGGAGATCACGAAAGCTACTCTTCTTGGGTACTTTTTGGTTTAATTTTGTAAAATGATAATGTAAATATAGTATAGTGTTGCTCTTGTGATTCCAGAGGGATTGAGCCTAATCTATAAACTAGGGTCTGTTTTGTAACTAAAACTATATTAGTGTAAAAGCTTTATATTTCTTGAATAACTTGTGTGATAACATTTGATGTTGCATGTGAGAATGCTATTTGAGTTGAGCCTAAGGCTCTATGATTTTTCTAATGAGTTTGGAGGGTCAGGAGGACCCATTTGTAGTTGAGATGTATTGTATGTCTTATTAGAAGTGTTTTTAATAGGTTAACTATTAGTGAAAGTGTCTTGATACAGCTACTATGTTGTCAAATTTTTGACATGATGACCTCATTAGTTGCCTTGTAAAGTGTGCTAAATAATTTTTAGTGTGTTACAACTCCATAAGTTAAGAAATTATTTAATTAATAAAAGTTTTAACTTAATCAAGTTTTTTATAGGTAATGGAATCGAATATCATATGCATGGTGCATGCTCTCTATTCAAGTCCTGTGTACGGATCGGGTAAGGGGTGTCACAAATACATAGAGATAAAAACTAGATAATTGAACTCATTATAGAATATCATAACAGGTTACTTACATAACTTGGCACTATAAAGGTTTACACATAGTTGATCAAAATGTAACATCGCACATAAATGACTTTACTGCTTAAGTTATGATACATCTCATATCATTTATGTAAGTATATATGCACAATATGCATTTATTATATCAAATCCACCATTGAGTATATACTTAAAGTGTCAGTGTTCCGATGCATAAGTTGTAGAAGTGGTTAGTTGGCCAACCTAATCAAGTGCAGTATAACTATTTTGTTTTCTCTGTAATCTTTCTGTACTTTTAAAGGACGTTAGTAATAGCACTCATGTACATGTATAAATGTGTGTAAAAGAAATAATCCTAGATATTGTACACTTTGCACATGTAGTTAATAACTATTTAACCATCATGGACAGATGTATGCATGTCTAAGTAGTTTATATAGCATGACTATGTTGTGTTGAATGTTGTAGGTCTGAGACCTTATGTTAATGTCGTGGACTGTCGGTGATGAGATTTGGGGGACTAAAAGGGTCCAAGTGTTATGGAACATGTGGGTGATGGTTATAAAAGTGTTTTCCTATAGGAAATACTTTTGGTTTTTCACCCAGGTAGCCATTATGCTGCCTAAATTTCCATAAAATGAGTAGTAGACCTAAAATAGAGTTTTATCAGTCTAATTTAGCCAGTATTAGAGAATTATCTAATGAAAAGTAGAAATCAATGATAATATGTCTTTATAAGAAATAATTCATTAAGTGTTAAATGAATGAGACTTGGGAAAATATCAGGATGGGTAACCTAGGGGAAGTAGCATTCCTTGTCCGTTTCCTCCGAGATTAGATAGGAGGTGTTACATTTATACTTATACACACTTAAGATAATTATTCAATTATAACTTAATATGTATAACATTAATTCATTTATAAACACATTATTTTCTTCCTTTATTTTTCATCACTTATTTATATTAATCCAAATTAACTACTTATTATTACACAATAATTATACATATATCAATATGACATTAATTAACACTCTTAAACAATTATTTGGGTCTAATATAATTTTTATATATTATAATTCATTTAATCAACCATTATTTTCCTAAATTAATCTTATTATATTTTATTAGTATAAATACATTAATTAGCCTATATCATGCATTCCTTATACATCAAATTAGACATTCCAATTTCTTATCCATATTATACTTAATATTTTTTAAGCATCAATTTAATACACTAATTACCCCTTAATTCCAACTTTAACTTGCATAATTCATAAATTCTAGCAACTTAAACACCATTACTCATATATCCATATTACCATATTTCATATACACATGACAATTTCATTATTTTGAAAAAATCTCTAACTAAACCTTATTTTCTATTTTTCATTATATGCCATTAAACTCTACCAAAATTCATATCCACATACACTATTTCCATAAAAACCATTATTACCGTAATTAACATACCATTATGCCATATTCATTTAACATTCTCAACTTTTCTTCTTACTAAATTATCTAATCAAATCATCTTATATACATTCAAACAACTAATTTTGCCATAATCATACATTAAACACTATATAAACATAAAAATCAAGCATTTCCATACACACATACATACACTTTAAATTCAACAACCACACATATATGCATATATTTCATTGAATACACTTACATATAACTTCATTTTCTTCCAAAATAGCCTTTCACACCATTAGTTTGATCATCTTACGCTCATCTCTAAAATTCACTAGAAACATAATATATTTTTCATTAGAAAAAATCATAAAAAATTCCTACTTGCTCTAAACTCTAAATCAAGCTTGGTGGGAGAGGAAGAAGATGCTTAGAATTCTCTACATAAAATTTAGATGTTTCCACCCCTTTTATACCCCTCTTCAATAGCCAAGATCATCCCACTTAAAATCCAATAGTTAGGATTAATTCTAAGGTATTTTAAGGCTTAAAAATTCAATTTTTATCATAGAGGCTTTAATAAATTCCTTTCTTATTTCCAAAAATTTAGAAATACTTTAATCAGTGCCTCTCTTGAATTTCGTAATTTTTGACTGAACCCACTAAACCAATAAATCAACATTTTAATAAACTTAAATAAATTACTCCTTAATGGTAGAAAATTCCAACCTTAGTACCATTAGCTTAGTTAGAATTTTATACCACAATTCATGCTATTTTTAGTTTTTTCTGAGCTCAATTCAGATATTTTATCATTCAGCTAACACTAGATTACTATTTATAGGGGACATTATAGACGCTTGGATTTTAGGAACTTTGCTATGGATTTGAAATTTAACCGACCCGAAAAGCTTGCGATGTGACTTGAATTGCAAAAAAAATGGGAATATGTGTCGAGGGGTAGCGGTGGCCCAAGCCCAAAGCTTGATAATGATTCCAATGGGGGTATATGGGCAAAGCCCCTATGTTATGAACCTATTCACTTTTTGAGCCCATAATGATAGCCAGAGATAGGCCCAACCAACAAGGCGAGAAACCTAAATGCAGGGTACATGCAGACTATCTATAATGATTCAAAAATTTTGACTCTCGTGAATAGTACTTCCCAGGATGAATAGTGCTTTTTGAGACCTGAGTTGCACTAATCATACTGACAAGGAGTATTAACTACAAAAGAATTATGGGCAAAGTTTGAAGCCAATCTGAAGTCATTCAAATGGTTAAAAATGCTAATTAAAATTTTATAGCAGTATCCTATGAATAGTGATGCATGCAAAGCTGAAGCATAAAATAAATGAAAAGCTACTCCAACTAATCTAAAAATATTACAATCTGATACTCAAATATTTCAAAAAGTCCAATGGCTTTGGAATCAAAATTTTTTGAGTTCGGGAACTATTTTTACCCACTTTTTGGGATAGAAAATATGTTAATTTTTCGGGTTATTGTTCGAATTTAAGCTTAACATTTTGAAACGAATTAGGGCTTAGATTTATGGAATTTTAGGGTATGAATAGAGGAAAACTGACTTTTCTATCGGTTATAATACTTTTTTGTAGGAAAGAAAAATTATTTTTTTAAAAGGGTATAAATAGGGAGAAATTAATTTCCTCCCCACTCACACCAAAAATATCCATCCTCCACTCTCCTCCTCCATTTTTTACCACTCCCTCTCTCTCTTTCACTTGTGGTTTCTCCTTCCATGTAAGGACCCACCTTATGAGATTACACCCAAAATGACAAGCATTCCAAGATGAGTATGTGGACACCAAAATCATTCTGAACGGTAAAGTATTTCGAGAGAAAATTTGAGAAAAAAATTAAGGTGAATAGTAACCTTCTCTCTCTTGGGTTTTCTTTTTTCCACAAATTTTATTTTTCACTGGTTTATAGAGTGTTGTAGAGCACATATCTAGGCTTGAAATATTTTTGACTTTTAGATTATTTTATATTAATTTTTTTATTTTTGTGCCCTTTTATATTCGTAGGCAAAAAGATAACCTGAGCCTCCCGAGGCAAAGAGAAGGCCTAGGCTAACTCCAAGGGTCCTGTACAACCTTGTTGGGTATGTGTAATCACTTTAATTTGGCTAAATTATGCATTTAATGAATTATGTGCTTTATGTCATAATTGTAAAAATGTAATTAAATGCATAAAAATGAAATAAATGGTATAATTGAAATGTATGATTAATGTAATGATTAATGCATGATATGAGATGGTTATGAGTGAGTTGTGAGAATGTCGATATTGAGTTCCTTAATGCATTATGTGAGTTAAAAATCGATGATGTCAGGTTGGGTGAATATGCCTAAAGATACGTGTGTATGGTATTTTTTATGATTTGAACATGTATAATAGATGTAATGGGTTCTAAAATGCCATGGAATGATTTGATATACCAATGTGTAACATTATGCCTTTTTGAATCATTAAGCATGATAATGTGTATGTGGATGTTCTTGTTAATTAGAAGGTGCCATGTGTGCATGAATGTGATATTTTTATATGAAAAAATGGATTTTTGTTATATAATGGACATATACGTGTTAAAAATGCAAGTTGAGGTTATGTATGACCGTTTGGGTATTAATGTTGGAAAAATGCTAATAAATAATTATTGAGTCAATATTTATGTTTTTATGTGACATATTTGTATGAGGTTGTGTTTAATGCCATTACACCTCAAAAATGGATCCTACGAGTGTACTGGACATCGATAGGCCTAGGTTGGCCAAGTGATGTGTTTAGACCATGCAAAGGTGCATTGAGGCCAATGGTGATTTTAATGTAATATTATATTCTAAAATGGTGAAATTGGTAAATTTGACACATAATGACATGTTTAATGATGCCTATAATGTAATGCCTGAAAAATCACTATTTGTTGGACAATAACCCTCGAGCCTAACACAATGTTGTTCAGGGCACCGAAGGGCAACTTATTGGCTAAAAGGGGTTTTAGTCAATCGAACTTTGACCAACTAAAAAGTGAAGAAAAAGAATGAATTAAAATTTTTAGCAAAACCAATAAATCATTTCAGGCTGAGAATTGATGAACAATGACCTCAATTGGGGTTGTGCTAGGATAGCTTTGGAAAGTGCCTGGACGGACTCAAAAATATCATCCCTTGAAACTCAAAAATTCAAATAAGTCTATTGGAAAAAGAATTATAATATTCTGAGGTCATTTGATATTTTTTTTAGAATTTTTGGATTACACGGGTGAATAGTAACCCTAGCTACTGGAGGAATTTTAGGCTAAAATTTTGTGGGACCCTTAATTAATATAATCAAGCATTTTTGGAATTAGAATTATGATTTTGGGAGGCCTAGAGAAATTATCATGAATTTTCAAAATTTAAAACAAAATAGAATAAATTTAGGCTATCCAATAGACATGTGGCACGATTGTGGCCATCCACTTTACTTATGCACCTAAAGGGACATTTGTGCATGGTGGATAGTATGAAAAGAAGTCATCTGGTTCCATTTACACAAAGAAGCCAACACTATTTTAGCCATAGCCTCTTTACCATTTTTCAATTCTTTCTCTCTCCTCTCATCCTAAAAACACCCAAAAATTATGTGGTTCTAGAACCCCATAATGCCTTAAAGCCATTTTAACTAACAAAAGTGGAAATGGATGTCTAAAAATAAAGTTATAAGAACTTGATAAATAATGCCTTTTTAGATGAGTAAGTGATTCTTTCTAAGGTTTCTTATTTTTCTTAGAGAGTATTTAAGGTGTAGATGTTATCCCTAAAGAGAGGTTTCAATTTGGGGTTATGTATAATTTTGTAGGAATTTTCAAAGGTGGAACCCTAATATAGAAGTTTGGGAAATGGTGGAGAAAGGTGGAGGAAGATGGATTCAATGGTTCTGGAGTGGCTTCGACATGACTGGGAGCCCACTATAAGTGAATTTAATTGAAACATACTTTATATATTAGGGAAAATATGGATTGAAGTTCTAGGTGTGTGCATGGAAGTGTTGAATGCATGGGTGTTTATGTGGATATGTATGTGAAATGCATGCTAGCATGTGTAAATTAAGGATATAGGATGATATGGAGTGAAGAAGATGTGTAGGCATGTGATACATGCATGATTAGGTGTATGTCATGTATGCCATGGTATGGGTATGTATGCATGGCTTGAAGACATAGGATGTTAGGATGGTACTATGATATATAACATGTGAGTGATATGGAATGAGTAATAAACTGTATGGTTAGGTGAAAAGAATTTATAGAGCATGGTATAATGATGATGTATGTAAGGTGAATGTATATAGATATGGCATATGATAATTAAGGTGAAAAATTGGACAAAAAGATAGGAATTTAATCAAGTTAGGTTGTGTAAGATTTTAGGCTTTAAATGATGGAGAAAGATGTTAAGATAAGTAGAATGTTAAATGGTGTAGATTGTTTTAGAATATGATGGGTTGAGGTGAAAGGAGAATAAAATGGACTAGAAGGTTAGTAAGGAAAAGTTACCAAATGAATTGTAACTTTTACACAAAAAGGACCTATAACTATTTAAGAAAATACGATGACTTGTAAATATCTGAAAAATATGACATAATTAAATAAATCGATATATGTGTCTTATTAACTTGAAAATGATTAGAATAAATATTTGGTAAAGTGGAAAAGTGATTAACTGAATTAAATTAGAACCAGAATAGGTTACAGAGCTGCATAATTAATAAAAAGTAGAAGGAATAAATTATAAGATGAGTTAAGAAATTATTAATATGTAAATAATGTATAGACAGAATTTAAGAAAACTAATACATGGAAATTTTATGGATTTTAGGATATAAAAAGAGATTGTAACTAATAGAGACCTAAAGACATGTGTATGGGGTAATCCTTATAAACAATGTTATAAAGTATATTGAGCAAATTAGTAGACAGTGTAGAAAATAAATATTATTATTAATATAGTAGTACTAAGAGTCAATTACTAAATCTGGGAACCAAGTTATTGTAATGGAATGCAAGAAATAAATAACATAAAATCCATGGAATAGAATCCTTTGGGATATATGGAAATGAGTTAAATAGGGTATATGTTGGTAACTGATAAGAACCAAAACTAGTTATAAAAGAAGCTAAAAGACAATTATGTGGAAGTAATGACAAGAATAGAACTAGAGTTGAGAATATGATAGCTTGATGAAACTAAAAGGATATTAAATGGAATTTAACTGATAAATGAACCAAGATGACCCTGAGGATAATATATTTTATTATGGATAAACTAGATAATGAATCTAATGACTGTGAAATATAATTGAAAGGGACTATGGGATTGATGGTTGCTTATACATTAGATAGATTTATCGGTCAACTAGGGATTAACAGCTACTAGAGGCTGAGTCTATATAGATTTTAGCCTATGTATGGTGGGTGCAACCGCTGAGTATTGCTTCAAGTCTGCACGCTCTGGGTATTAAAAGGCCTATGGCTGATCCTTGCTACCCACTCATAGGTATTGGGATGTCTACGAACTGATCCTTACTACCCACTTATGGATATTGAGAGGTCCCATGAGGTTGATCCCTACTATCCATCAGATGTGTTGTTGTGGTAATCGTATTAGGATATTGAGAGGTTCCACGGGGCTGATCCCTACTATCCCTTTTCTGATATTGGGAGGTTTTTAGGAACTGACCCCTGCTATCAAGTGAAGGGTGTGTACAGACACTGAGGCCTAAAATGTGGGCCACTGTGTAGCTTGGTCTTTTGTCTAATTCTCAGACTAGGTAGGTGCAGCTGTTGAGGTCCAAAATGGGGGCCACTAAACATTGTGATTCCTGGTATCCAATGGTTGGGATTTCTTCCTGAACCGTGAGGGTATAAATGGATAAATTAAAGAACCTAAATAGATGTAAAA
>CANXYI012066665.1:0-11048 GCA_948208565.1 Hura crepitans
CTCTATGTGACAATTCACCACCTATTAATGATCTTTCTAGCCTTGTTTCCCTATTTCATTCTTTTTTCCTACATACACATTTCTTAAATTTAAAAAATTCCTCAAAAATTCATATTAACTCAAATTTCATTTCTAATTGCACTTATAGTCTTAGAATAATCTATAGTTTACAAAACTAAAATAAAAAAATGAAATTTCTCAACTTACACTTGAAAGTGTGACTATTCACCATATGAAAAATTCTCCCTTTCTAAGCCTCCTTTTGATGAAATTCCACTTCTATATATTTATTTTATGGTGTGGAGTTTTTAGAGAGGCTAATTCTTAATTTGGTTGAGAAATAAAGGATTTATGTGAGAGAAAAAGAGAAAAATGTGAGGGACACTAAAAAGAAAATGGCATCGAGTAAATGGGAAGAAAAGGGGGAAGATGAGCTCTTTTAGTGTATAATAGGCTTGGATGCACTAGATTTAGGCTTTATGTAAGTGGTCTTTGGTCCCATTTCATTTATTATCGATTTACATGCCTCGTTTCTTTTTAATTTTGTATCAAGTTTTAAAAATTCATATTAATTTCTATGGACTTCTAAAAATAATGTTCTCAATGTCAAAAGTCATTATTTAATACCATTAAGGGTCTCATAAATTCTCAAGTTAAAATTGCATAGTCAACCTAACTATTATTCACTCATGAAATCTAAAAATTTTGAATAACTAGAGAACGACCTCTGAATATTAAAACTCTTTCTCTAATGGACTTATTGGAATTTTTAACCTTTAGGGTGTCCTATTTTTTGGATCTATCCGAGGATATCCTGGACCAATCCCGATGCAAACAATTCTATGTCACTATTCACTTATTTACCACATATTATGATTTATTAGTTCATCTAAATCATTTAATTATTTCATTTTCATCTTTTTCTAGCTCATCAAAGTTTCATGAGTAGTACTTGCCATTTCTAACTATTGTATAATGCCCTGACCTTCCAAAAATACTATTTAGGGCTTGAAAAGTACTATTTATGTCACGAGCATTATATTTCTTCCCCCTTTAATGAAATTTCGTCCTAAAAATTACCTGTAGTAAATAGTTGTTCATATTGAGCCTGCATCTATTCCTCACTCTCTCACATTGCTTCCTCTATGCTATGGTGCTTCCACATCACTTTCACTAATGGTATTGTTTTATTCCTCAGTTGTTTAACTTCTCTTGTGAGAATTTATACTAGTTCTTCATTGTAAGTTAAGTTTGGTTGTACTTGCATATCCTCTGCTGCTATCACATGTGTTAGGTCTTATTGATATCTCCTTAACATCGATACATGAAACACATAATGTATTTGCTATAATTCTAGTGGTAATGCTAGCTGATAAGCCACTAGACCCATATGCTTTGTAGTCTCATATGGTCCAATGAATCTCCGACTTAATTTGCCTTTCTTTCTAAATCTCAATATCTTCTTCCATAGAGATACTGTCAAGAAAACTATCACTATCTTTATATTCTATGTCCCGTCTCTTTAAGTCAGCATATGACTTCTATCTATCTATAGCACCTTTCAATCTATCTCTTATCACTCTCACTTTGTCTTTTATATCTTTAACCAAATCTAGTCCTATAATCTTACACTCACCAGCTTCACACCATTAAAGCAAAGTTCTATATCATCTGCCATACAAAGCATTGTATGGTACCATGCCTAAACTAGCCTAGTAGTTATTATTATAGGCAAATTCTACTAATGATAAGTATGGATCCCAACTTCCTTTGAATTCTATCACACATCTGTAAAGCATATCTTCTAACACTTGTATAATTCTCTCTGACAGTCCATTAGTCTGTAGATGAAAAGTTGTACTAAAACTCAATCTTGTTCTTAATGCATCTTACAATTTCTTCTAGAATCTGAGAGTAAATCTAGGATCCCTATCTGATATGATAGTCACTAGCACTCCATGTAATCTCACAATCTCATCTATAAATAGCTGTGGTAGCTTATCCAGTGAGTAATCCATTCTGACTAGAATGAAATGTGCTATTTTTGTCAATCTATCAGCTATCACCCATACAACATTACATTTATTTTTGGTGAATGGCAAACCCATAACAAAGTCCATGGTAATCTTCTCTTATTTCCACTCTTGAATTGCTATTGGATGTAACGTGATATTTAGCCTTAACCTGATGACATGTCAAACATCTTGATACTTATTCTGCCATATCTTTCTTCATTCCTAACCATCAGTAATAAGATCTCAAATCTAGGTACATTTTCGTATTTCTTGGATGTATATCATATAAAGCTTAATGTGCTTTTTCTAATATTTGGTTTCTCAGTTTATTAATATCAAGTACACATAATCTGCCCTGATAATATAGACAATCATCCTTTCTAATCTCAAAGCTAGTGGTTTCCCCTCTTTAACTTTACTCATTAGCTTTTACAACTGCTCATCTTACTTTTGTGTTTCTTTCACTTGCTATCTAAAATAAAGTCTCAATTGTAATTCTACCTAGATTATATCATCTAAAGTGTATTTAACTCGAGCTTTCATTGATTTCATTTTAGCTATCATCTTTCTAGTCAATGTATTAACAACCACATTCACTTTTCATGGATCTTAATCAATCAAACAATCATAATCTTTTATCAATTCCATCCATTTTCACTATCTCAAATTCAATTCTTCTTGTGTCGAGAGATATTTTAAGTTTTTGTGATCAGTGTAAATGTAACACCTCTCACCATAGAGATAATGTCTCCATGCTTTCAATGCAAACACTATTATTGTGAATTCTAGATCATACATTGGATAGTTTCTTTCATGTGGCTTTAATTTCCTTGAAGCATAGGCTATCACCTATCCTTCTTGTAATAACACATAAATAAGCTTGTTGTACAAAGCATCACTATATATCACGAAATATTTACCTTGCTCAGGCTATGTAATAATAGGGACTTTAGTCAATATCGCCTTAAGTTTCTCAAAACATACCTTGAATTTGTCATCCCAAACAAATTTTACATCTTTTCTCAATAGTCTTATGAGTGGTGTGGCTATCAATAAAAATCCTTTCATAAATCTTCTATAGTATCTAGCCAAACCCAAAAAACTATAGATCTCTATCACATTTCTAGGTGGCTTCCACTCCATCACTGCTTTCACTTTACTCGGATCCACTCTGATCCCATCTATAGATGCTATGTGTCCTAAGAAAAACACCTCTATCAACCAAAAGTCACATTTACTTAGATTTGCATAAAGTTGTTTCTCTTTGAATGTCTGTAATATAATTCTCAAATGTTGTTCATGCTCCTTCTTACTTTTAGAATACACCAAAATATCATCAATGAAGAATATGACAAATTGGTCTAAGTAAGGGTTAAATACTTGGTTTATGAGATCTATAAATGCTACTGGTGCATTAGTGAGCCTAAATGGCATTACTAAGAACTTATAGTGGACATTTCTCATTCTAAATGCAGTCTTTAAAACATCACTTTCCTAGATTCTCAACTGGTAATAACCCAACCTCAAATCAATTTTTGAGAATTCACTTACTCCCCTAAGCTGGTCAAACAAGTTATCAATTCTAGGGAATGGATATTTGTTCTTCACTGTTACTTTGTTTAACTACTTGTAGTCAATACATAATCATAGTGATCCATCTTTCTTCTTCACAAATAATACTGGTGCTCCCCAAGGAGAAATACTCGGCCTAATAAAACCTTTTTCCAAAACTCCTTTAATTCTACAAATGCCATCCGGTATGGAGTAATAGATACTGGTGCGGTACTAGAAAACACCTCTTTCTCAAACTCAAGTTCTCTATATGCTAGCAATCTTAGAAAATCCTTAGGAATAACATATGGGAGTTCTAATACTATAGGTGTCTAATCAATCTTTAGTTAAAATCATTATAAGTGTCAATGATGTAGGTAAGGTATGCCTCACATGCCTTCTGGATAAGCCTCCTCACTATTATGACTGATATAAGATTAGGCAGAGAATCACTCTCGCCAAAGATAATCGCTTTATTTCCTTCGATAGTCTAAAGAGTGAGCTTTTTCTATTCATATTCAACCACTACTCAATGCTCAAACAACCAGTCCATGCCTAAGATCACATCGAACTTGTGGAATGGGAGTTTTATAAGATTGGCTGAGAATACCCTATTTTGGATCATTAGAGAACAACACCTATAGACTTGGTTCACTATCACACTCTATCCAAATGGATTACTAACTAGAATATCTATATCTATAGGTTTAGACTCTAAACCTCTATCAAGTGCTTGTGATGTGCATATATACAAATGTGTAGAACTAATATCTACTAATGCTAATACATAAGAGTCAGATAAAAAGAATGTACCGATAATAACATCTAATGCCCTAGTCTCATCTCAAGCTTTTATGGCATACTAATGAGTTGGCACTTATGTCTTCATCCTAGTTCTCTAGCTCGAACCTACCTTATCTACCTAATCCCTCTAGCCTCTACCAGTAGCTTGTGTATTAACTAGTCTATCTAGGTAATCCTTCTTGAAATGATCTCTTGAGCCATATACAAAGCATCCATCACCTATCTTTGCAAGCTAACACTCTCCTCTATATCTTTTCTTTCAAATCTTGCACTCTAGAAGTGGATTCGTAACTGTAGATCCCTGAGCACTTGAGGCTTGCTCAGAAGATCTTGGTATATTCTGCGAACCCTGACCTTGTCTGTGACTCTAGCCTTATCTCTATTACTGGCCTACTCTCTGTGAATGCTAGTTACCCTAATTACCTTTCTGCCTTTTGCCTTTAGGTGCAAAACTAGCTTGTCTAGTTAAGAATGCTCTCTTCTATTGGAATAACTCTTTCATCTCATTCATCATCTCTTCAATGGCATAGGCTGTAGATACCAGCATGGAAAAGTCTCTGATCTTCGGGTTTCAAATCTACATTTTGAGTTCCACATTCAAAATTTTCTTAAACTTCTTGCATCTAGCTTTTTCTGTAGGTAGATATTCCTTTACATACCTACTCAATAGAGAGAATTCTTTCTTATATTAAGAAACCGTCTTTCTACTGTGCTTGAGGTCTCTAAATTCCTACCCTTTCTTCTCTAAATATGTCTCTGTAATATACCTCTTATGGAACTCTTGAAGAAAGTAGTCCTATGTCAAGTCTTCAGCTACCTTTCTCTCTTTTATTGTCTCCCACCAGTGGTGAGCTTTATCTTGTAGCAAATAAGCAGCACATTTCAAATTCTTTGTTGGTGTACACTCTAGCTATTCTAGTATCATAATCATCTTCTACAGCCACAACTCAGCTTTCCCAGCATCATCCTCAGTTGTTCCCTCAAAATCCACTGATCTTATTTTCTTTAATCACTCTAAATATATCTTCTAGAGAGCTACAGGTGGTCGTACTGGAGCAAGTGGTGGTTGAGGTGGCTAAGCAATTGTTGTCATTTGTATTAATAGATCCACTATTTGTTGTAGCATAACCAGTGGCATCTTTCTTGTGTCTGTGCTGGCTTAGCAGCATCACTCAATGTAGGTGTATTGGCAATAGCATCTGCCCTTTAAATTGTCGTAAGAGCAAAGCTCACTACCTCCTCCACCTAAACCCATGGAGTCAATTCACTCATCATATCTATAAGAGAAAACACTATCGGCCTTTGAAATCATAGCTGACATAAGGTACAGACTTTTTAGACATGTGTACTCATGTATTACCTACCTAGAATTGCTTAAACCTAGGCTCTGATACAAATAATTGTCAAATCCTTACCTAATTTCCTATGAAACCTGATAAGAAAGTGAACTTCCCTTAAGGTCACCCATCCTCAGATTTTCCTAAGGTTCATTTGTTTAACTTCTATTAATTTATTTTGTTTTCATATTTATGTTTGAAATTTTGTTGTCATTTCTTCATTTTAATTTCATAATAGTCATATTACACTATGAAAACCATTTATTTCATTAGAAAACATTTTTAAAGAAAATCGAACAGCGTAACAGCTGTCCAGGCTAAAAACAAAAAATTTTCTTGTCATAAAAATGCACTTCAATATATTCAGTCATCAAAACTCTACTCTAGGACCCTTCGGCTCCTCCATCCTTATCATTCAACACAATCACATGCACAATCATAATATATAAAGTTAGTACTTAATCACAGGGTCACAAACTTATCATCATCAAAGAAATTCAGATAATTCAATGGTTTATATACATATTATAGACAAAACATCATTTTGATTCATCATTCAAATTTTTATAGATATTTTATATATAATTCCATATACATCCGCAAAACCCAACTATTATCTATTACATGAGTATACATCCTAACTTTACAAATAAAAAACAAGAAATATCACCCCAAAAACTCTGTTCTTCAACTATAGAGGCTTTCGACTTCTTATAATTTCGTAACTTTTACCTACGCATCAAAACACCAATGCGCTGAGTATAACTCAGTGGTGAATACTAAATAAAACATATGCGTGCTTCACACTCAAACATGTATTCATGCAATTATAGTCATTCATTGCAGTTCAGTTCTATTCATCAGACACTTATAGCAGTTCATATATAAATCATAGTCAAATACTAAAATATCATACACCATTTCATATTTCTTATTCTCATAATTCATTTATGTTCATTTCATCTCAAATAATCATTTTACATGTATTACTTCTCATTTCTTATTTATTTTAATTTGTAGGCCCATATTGATATACTAGACGTAAGTACATCGGATAGTGAAATCATAGTTATACAGTGGTCCGTATTTTAGACCTTCACTAGAGTTGTACCTACATCATAATGTGCAATGGTTTTATGAACCAAAATGCTATTGTACCATCCCATAGAAATATTACACAGTGCCTTTGAATGAACCATGATAGCTATACCCACCAAAAGTCATGATAAAAATGGTATTAAGCTAAATGATCGAACCTAGTAGCTACTTTATTCCTAGTTGACCGGTCAACCTAACTTGTGGGTGTCTAACTATACAAACCTTATTTTTTATTTTTATTTATAATTCAAGTACTAGTCATTTTCCCATTTTCAATGTCATTTTCATTTATCCTATAGTCCATTCTTAACAATTTTTGAACATCATTCTTTTCCCAAGTGATTCCAAAGATCAATGGTCATCTCATTTCCCTTAGCTTCCCACCAAGTTTTCATCATATTTCCATTTCTTTTCTTCTTAAACATTAGTCACATTTCATAGGGTTCATTGCACATTTCAATGCATCTTAAACTTTATAATACACATTTATGTCTTATAATAACATTTCATTCTTTTCACTTGTTTTCATCACACATTTCCTTAAAGTCCATTTCTTATCAATATAAGGCTATTTACATCCACCAATGACCAATTCATATTCAATCATTCAAGATACATGGTTCGGCTATTATAGGTTCCTTAATAAACATATTCATTTCAAGCCTTTTTACCATTTCATTTATTGTTCATACATTTACATCACAATAATCATTATAGCATTTATTTACAAGTATGATCATTTTAATATTCATTCATACATGGCATAATGTCATTCGGCCATTTAAGGTTCCATATCTTCCTTATTCATTCTCATCATCTTAACACATTTCCATCCCTTTATCATAAACATACATAGTGTCCATTAATTTTCTTATGACTTTACATACATTTACATGCAATAACATTTATTATTCACACATATATATTATATACATCATTTAGCCCTTTCTTGACCAACATCATATATATTCAATTTCCATCATTTTATCACATTCCATCTTTTTTACATACATTTATAGTAAATACATGAAATGCATCAACATGCCATTCATTTACATACATAAATGTTTACTATTCATACATGTATAACATATACATCATTCTGTTACTTAAGGTTCACAACATTCACATTCAATTATCACCATTTTTTTATCACATATTCATAACTTACATACACATATACACTAAATACATCAATTATACCTATGAAATACACATATTTACATAACATTTCCATTTTTCCATACAAGGTTTTTTGTAAATTTTCATACAAATAACTCATGTATATGTTTCATTCATATCCACATACCTTAATGTGATAATTCACCACCTCTTAATGATTTTTCTAGCCTTGTTTCCCCATTTCCTTCTCTTTTCTTACATACACATTTCTTAAATTTAGAAAATTCCTAAAAAATTCATATTAACTCAAATTTCATTTTTAATTGCACCCACAATCTTATAATTATCTTTGGTTTACATAACTAAAATAAAAAATGAATTTTCTCAACTTAGACTTGAAAGTGTCACTATTCATCATATGAGAAATTCTCCCTTTCTAAGCCTCATTTTGATGAAATCCCAATTCTATATGTTTATTTATAGTGTGGAGGTAATTTTAGTTGGGTTAATTGCTTAATTTCGTTGAGAAATGGAGGATTTATATGGGAGGAAAAGAGAAAAACTCAAGGGACACTAAAAAGAAAATGGCATTAGGTAAATGGGAAGAAAAGGAGGAAACGAGCTCATTTGGTGCTTTTATGGGCTTAGGTGCACTAGATTTAAGCTTTATGTAAGTGGTTTTTGGACCATTTTCATTTATTCTCAATTTGTATGCCTTGGTTCTTTTGGTTTTACATCAAGTTTTAAAAATTCATATTAATTTCTATAGACTCTAAAAATAATGTTCTTGGTGTCAAAATTTGTTATTTAATCCCATTAAAGGTAACAAAATTCTCGGGTTAAAATTACATAGTTAACCTAGCTACTATTCACTTATGAAATCTAAAATTTTTTAATAAATAGTAAACGATCTCTAAATTATAAAATTCTTTCTCCAATGGACCCATTAGAATTTAAGCACATCCTAAACCAATCTTAGCACAAACCCATTTTATGTCACTGTTCACTTATTTACAGCCTATTATGATTTATTGGTTTTGCTAAATCTTTTAATTATTTCATTTTCATCATTTTTTGGCTCATCAAATTTTATGAGTAGTACTTTCCCTTTTAACCATTGTGCAGTGCCCCAACCTTTCGAAAACACTATTCATGGCTCGAAAAAAGTATTGTTCATGAAATGGTGTTTAATGAGTGTTACATGCATAAAATCCCTCTTTGGCATGCCAAGGCTACCCTGACTTAGATTTCATAAGGTTCACCCTAGCTCTTTGTAAGGTTCACCCTAGCTTTAAGTACATAATTTATTCCTGTAAAATTTCTGTTGTATTTACATATGTGTCATAATTATATTTTTTTGTTACATTGTTGTGTCATGTTTTTATTTTTTTCTTACACTGTTATGTCATTTTTTTATTTTCTTATCACATGTTAAACCATTCTTGTTTGTTTTACCTTATTTCCTTTACAACACTCACTTTAAACTGGCTATGTAAAATATGTCTTGACTTACATGCATCATATTTGTGTCAGATTATAATTTACATAAATCATGTCTAGATTGTGTTATTGCTTATATAAATAATCTTTGAATTATATATGAATCATATCTAAGTTATATCTAGATCATACTTGTTAAATTTATCGTATTGTATACAATTAAGTTGCTTCTAGTTAATTATTATGCTCTCTACACTTCACTTTTAGGACCTACTATATGACTTACGTCATGACATTAGTGAGAAGTGTTTGATAAGGTGTCACTAGTTCCTTAATGTTTAGTTTCACTTTTCTCTTTTATAAACATGTACTCTTGGCACATTTCCCATATGGTGCTTCTCTTGGGTTTTTTATTCACTCCTGAAATTGCTATGTCTAAGCATTATTAACTAGTAGTGAGCACATGAAACTGTGTATCTAACTTGATTATACATGAACATGTGACTTGCTTGGCCACTCTATTCGAGAGATCATGTAACAATGAGTATGTATCACAATTAAGGTGCAACTAGTAATGATGCATGAACTAAGTTTAGGTGCCACTAACCTAATATTCATGTAGAAATTTCTAAGTGTGTGGCACAACTTATAACACGAAGCTTATATGTTACTTAGGCTCATTAAATGTGAGTAGATACTAAAGCATATTTATTTTGGTTTTATTACCCAAATGCCATCATAAAGTTTATTTAATTTAAGAAATGAGGGAATAGAAATGCATACCAAGATCACCTTTTGTTCCCATATTCTTACCATCTAGCAAATTTGTGCTTAAAGTTTCATCTTCTAGTGCTAGATGCAGCTTAATAGCCCATGTTCAACTTAATGTAAATGCAATATTATCAAGGATTTAGCTATGCATTATTACCATGCATACACCAATTAGTTAACTCATATGGTTTCAGTTATAAGATACAGATAAAGTGTTTATTCACAAGGTACATGCATTAGTGACCTAGTAATGGACTTATGCCATTTTCTTTTAATCTAGGGAAATTTAGGACTCCATACTCTAGGATATGGCTTTTTAGTGTCTAGTTACTTATAACACACTCTTGACATACTTGTTAGAGATTTCACTTAATGTATTCCTAATGCTATAGGAATTAATTCATTCCTAGTGCTTTCTTACTTATAAGCTCAAGTCACCGTAGGTCCCTATTAATGATCTTATGTATAGTTCTAATTAGCGACATGTCTAAAATTTTATGTTTACAACCTTCGTGCATTTTAATGCTTCATGGGCACTTAATGATTAGGTGGATCCCCTTAATTAATAATTTTGTCAAACCATAAGCTATAAGATCTTATGCCCCTTTTTCTATGTTTATGTAATTTAATAACAACAATAATACTTAAGGCTTACTTAAGGGATGCATTAGCATAAGAAGTATGTATCTTGTGTCAATCTATGTAAATAGTTGCTTTTTAATAGGACTATGCACCACTTCCAATATATTACTCTTTAATAATACAGAATATAGTGTAACTGGTGCACCCATAGTCCTAACATATAAGCCATATTAGGATGAACGTAACCAATGCATAGTCATAGGGGTAAACATGGTTTCAAAAGTAATGCATCTATTAAAAAATTATTCAACCCATTTAAATTTGATGA
>CANXYI012066757.1:0-16941 GCA_948208565.1 Hura crepitans
CAAAATAAATATAAAATTAAAATTTAATTTGATAATTTAAAAAATAATCAATCTGATTTTATGCAAAATGAGTTTGATTTGAGAATCCGATTCGAATCCAACTCAAAGTGAACTAATCCGTGGCTCAAAAATGACTCAACCCAACCCATTTGACATATCTAATCAAGTGGAATTTCAATTGAAATAGAAATATTTGTCAAGAATAAAAATTTAACCAAGATATATATAAAATTTAATTAGAAATATTAAATGTGACCACTTTTACTTGTATCTATAAATGTATGAATTGTTTTTTGGTTAATTATATTAAATTGAGGATTGATGGCGTTAAGAAAAAATTTTCCTTACTTCGCATGCGTTTGTATGTGTGTGTATATATTGTTTTTAGGTAAGGTGTATCAAATATTGGAATCTGAACAGGATTGTATACATACAAACATAAGGAAAGTACAACTAAATTAATGAGATTCTTAGAAATGTAAATGGGAAATGCAATGGCAAAACGAAGATTTAGACGTTGGAAGTTTCAAAGAGAGAGAGAGAGAATTCTTAAATTAATATCAAAAAAACAAAATTATATGTAATACTTTAAGTAATGTATTTAAAATCTAAAATCATGGTAATGTGTATGGAAATTAATTTGAATGAGAATAAAAGCATATAAAAGTAAAGGCCTAGAGCAGAATCAAGAAAAGAAGAAAATGAAAAACAGGTTGGAGTTAGAGTTGGGCAAAAGTGAGTCAAGGTTTGAGTTGGAGAAGGCAGTTTGCAATCATGGGTTTTTCATGATGGCCCCAAATCGTTGGGTCCCTCAAACTAAGACCTTACAACGCCCTTTGCGCCTTCAGCAACAATCTGTCCTTATTTCCATCTCACAACCTTCCATGAATCACCCTTTACTTGTGATATATATTGATCATCATCCTCACCTCCTTACTTGTCAAGACCATCAGGCTATCATAGTATGTCATTACATTTTTATTTCATTTTTATTTTAAATCTTATTTTTAAAATTAATTCCACCGTCTGTGGCAGCATCAAGTCAAGCGAATGCTGCGAATATCAGAGAAAGGGCATCGGGATATAACAGAGTTTCAGAACATGCATGCAGAAGCCAGGGACAGAGGTTATGGTCGACTCTTTCGATCCCCTTGTCTCTTTGAAGATGTTGTCAAATCTATTCTACTCTGCAATTGCACGTATGTTTTTAATTTAGTATTACTTTCTTAATTAATGTTTCAGTAATTATAGGATTTTATTTCTTTTCACTTTTCTCTATATGGTTTAATTCAATAATTTAGTCTAATCACCAGCTATGTATCTTTGTTACCTTTAATGATCGATTCATTACTACATAGGAAAAAAAGAAATTCAAAAGGTTTCTAGCATATTTAAAAAGAAAGAAAAAAATTCTCATGTACATTGCATAATAACTATCCTGTAGCTGGAAGAGGACATTAAGCATGGCTCAAGCTCTCTGCAATCTTCAACCTCAACTGGCTGCCATGTTGAAACCGAAAACACAAGTGAAAAAGAGAAAGAAGGAAGAAGCCAGTCTGCAAATAAATGTTCCAAATTTTCCTAGCCCAAGAGAATTGGCTCTTGTGGATGAAGATTTCCTGAAGGAGAAATGCAACCTGGGGCACAGAGCTAAAACAATTCTTAATCTGGTCAGACGTGTTGAGGGTGGGATGCTAAAACTTGATGAATACGAGGAGGATGATTCAGTGTCATCCTGCCACCAACTCACCAAGCAAATCATGAAAATTAAAGGAATTGGTCCTTTTACAACTGCTAACGTACTAATGTGTCTTGGATTCTATCATCAAATCCCAGTCGACAGTGAAACTACCCGCCTTATAAAAAAGGTTCGCACATAGTTTCTTCATCTAAAATTTTCACGACATATTGATTATGCTCATCTTATATTTGCAAGGTACACAGCAAGGAGAATTGCACCAATAAGAACATTAAGAAATATGTTGAAGAAATTTATGATAAATACAAGCCATTCCAGTGCTTGGCATACTGGTACGTGTGTATGCTGGTTTATTAGCAATTCTTAGTATTACTAAATGAACTGATAATGTACAATGTTTCTAATAGCTTTCGGCTTCTTTGAATTGTTCGCAGGCTGGAGCTCCTCAACGACTACGAAAGCAAGGTTGGGAAGCTAAGTGAGCTGCCGCACACTAACTATCATACTGTCTCTGGAAGCATCGACAAAAGCGCAAATGGCGTGGATGAAAATATATAGTTTTGATTTGGGGTTTTGGGTAATAAGAAAAATATAAACAGAAAATCTTATTATCCAGTGCGATGGAACTATTTTTTACCAAATTTCCAAAGGATGAAAAACAAAATAATATGTTGTGGGTTGTTTTAGGTCCATCTCTAAGCCCATCCGTAACTAGAGTCCTAGGCAACAATAATCATTGCTTCCAGCTCAGTACAATGCTAACCATACTGGTAACACTTATGCACTTAGAAATCAATGGATGAGAAGCTTTAGAGGATGAGATCTTAGGTTTGACGATTCAAGATGCGAATCAAGTTTTTCATCAAGCTCCCCAACAATGCTTTTACAAGAATAGCAATCAAAAAGGAAAAAAAATAGTAATAAAAATGCACAAGCAAGAGTATTTACATGTTGTCACCCCTTATAATGAACAGACCCAGAACGGTTGTTGAACACCTTCTTGCAAATTTAAAATGCTGCAGGGAAAAAAAAAAAAAGCACTTTATCTTCTTCAACAGATGAAGCCGTGTGCTAAATTTTAAATCCATTGTGCATGTATCAGAGACAGAATTTACCTCATTCAAATATCCCCAATCCAAATCTAATTTTTCCTTTTTTTTTTTTTTTGACATGAACATTATTCACGGCTATATGTACATCACTATCAGTAATCACCTGGGCATTGAGCGTAGATGAGTCAAACGAAATTATAAGCCCGTTAGAATAACGCTCACATTCGTCAGATTCCCTGATTCACAAAGATAATATGTGGATTTCGGCCAAAAATTACATCAAACCACTGTATTGCGGCCATCATTGGTGATAATTGAAATAGTTTCTGCAAAGAAAGTAAATGGTCAACAGGACAAGTATGAATCGGGAGGAAATCTTTTTAAAAGATTGAAATTTAATATGAGTTATGGATTGAATTGGATCAAATCATATTCAGAATATTTTTAGTCTACATATTAGTATATTATTAATATATTTAAGATATTGTTTATGCTACACCCTCCACCTGATCCGTACAACGGAATCTGAACAAAGAATGTGTGCACGCAAAACGATATCTAATTCCGTTATCCAAAATAATTTAAAATTAAAAATTTTTATCTAAGAAAACATTTCTTGACTTGGAAATGTACTAAAACATCAAAAACTTTTTGGCACACAAATCGAGGTAAATATTGGGGTCATCATGTCGAAAATTCAACAGCATAACGGCTATATCAGGACACTTTCCCAAATTTTTACCTGTTTAAAAATGCTTCTGTATATCAAACCATACATCTTCAACTCATATGAGTCTTCCTAACCCTCCAAAACACATCAAATAATCACATTGAGCCTCAGGATCTCACAATCAACGTTCCCACATGCATTTCATGAATTATCACACACAGCATGCTAGAAAACAGAAACAAAATCCACAGTTAAATTATTAAATACAAAACCCTACTGCAAAACGCAGATTAAACCCAATTCCTCCGGGATCACAAGAGCACACAACTAAATAGTACGTTGCATTTACACCATGATTACTATTACAAAATGCTTACAGAAATACCCACGCAGGGGTTATCTTTGTGTCTCTTGCTTTCAAAAGCTTCGGCTCTAATCTACTGTCCTGTTACCTACGCATCGCAAACAAGCAATGCGTTAAATTTTCGCTTAGTAGTGTAATCAGTTTAACTTGTAAAATGGCAAATGATAGCATATTATAATTGTTCATAACCAATTCGGGTTTAATATTACAATTATGTATCTTTCCATGATTTATATGCCATACACATCATTTTTTGTTTTAGCACCATTATCATGCATATATAGTGTCTTATATGCCAACATGCATATTATAAGCATGAACAATGCATTTGATGGAATAATTACCGAGGTATCATACACACTTCAAATAATCACCATACTATGAACATAATGCATTATCTATATAAAATATTATTCTTTAAGCATCATCTATACCAAAAATCGCCATTATCATAAATTAGCTATTTTTAAGCCATAGGACATAGTCAATTACCATACTGAACTCATATATCACAAGGAATAGTGACGTACCTGTTTTTGGTTATAAGTGCCATTATGCACCTCATAACTGTCCACATAAATACTTGAGACTTATACACAATAATCACTGTAAATAAGCATACCAATAATAATAAACACATTTAAGCATTCCAAGACCCATTTGAAGCCAATTGGTTGCAATATGCCAAATATCACATAATAATGTCATTTAACATAAAATCTCACTTTATGCCTTTTTAAGTCATTTTTAATCATTCAACTGATGCCCATATCCACAAGACAAGAAGACAAGACTAGATAACGGAATTACTTAGGCCCGAAGGCTCTCCGCATCCGAGGATGTGTAACTTAGACTCGAAGGCTCTCATACCACATAGGTAAGTAAAATTAGGCCCGTAGGCTCTCATACCACAAAGGTAAGTAACTTAGGCTCGAAGGTTCTCATGCATATCAATAAGTAAATCTTAGGTCCGAAGGCTCTCATGCCCGTCAGCACATAAATCGATGACCCGTGGGTCTCATACCCATAGGTATGCTAACAGCCGCTACAATCCTAGTTAACCGGTCAATCTATCCAAACTGGGTTGTCTAACTATATAGGCATCATTAAACATGTCAATTTATCCAATTTCACATTTCATAATATAATATACCATTAAAATCACCATTGGCCTCAATGCACCTTTACATGGTCTAAACATAAATACTTAGCCAACTTAGGCCTTTTGATGTCAATTACACCCATAGGGTCCATTTCCCGAGGTGTAATGGCATCGGCATATCATCGTACTAAAATGTCACATATAAACACATATCTCAACGCAAATGTTCATACTATGGCAATATTGCCTACAAACAGCCATTTCATGTTTTATCATGCATGTATCACACCCATATATCCATCACATGCCATAAAACCATTTTAAACATAGTAACATATTGCATTCATGCATACACAATATAATTTATCAATAAAAACACCCGCACGCACACTAGTGCGCTTTACGATGCAAAAATGTATAATACCTCTCGTTAGCATAACGAGCCCTTTTATGGCTTCTAACACTCAACACATCAGTTATACATGATTCAATACACAATATACCATGGGCACACATTTCTAGACATTAACACGTAATATGTTGTTTTCGAATTTTCGCGTACATAATGTATATATAGCTAAAAATCCCATTTTCACAATTTTCATCACATTCTAGCACACCGAATTATCACATATTATGCATTTAACATATCATAAGTCTCAAATAATTTTTATAGCATTTATTTCATTTTATAGGCATTTATTTCAATTATGTCATATTACACATAATGCAATAAATGGTTAATTAAACCAATTCAAAGTGATTACACTTACTTCATAGAGTCGTACGGGACCCCCGAAGTCGGCTCACGCCTTCTCCTCACCTCTGGAGGCTCAGGTTGTCGTTTCACCTACAAATTCAAAAGGGTACAAAATTTTAAAAATAATATAAAATAATCTATACATCAAAAAAATAATCCGAACCTAAATATACCCTCTACGACATCCTAGAAACCTGTAAAAAATAAAATTTGCGAAAAAATAAATCCTGAGAGAGAGAAGGTTACTATTTACCTTGGTTTCTTTTCGACTTTTCTCCCGATTTACTCCGCCATTCCGGACGAAATTGGTATCCACGAACTCATCTCGGAACGCTCGTCGTTTCGGGTGTAAGCTTGCTAGGTGGGTCTCTCCGAGGAGAGAGAAATCAAGAAAATGATGAGAGAGATTGTGTGGGTGGATTTTCTGGTCTTGGAGAGGGAGGATGGTGACTTTTATGTGTGTATGGAGGATGCGAATTTTTTCCTTTTATAGTTTTTAAAAAGATAATTTTTCTTTACTTCAAAAAATTATTATAACCTATAGAAAATTCGGTTTTCCTCAATTTCTGTCCCTAAAATTAGATAAATTTAAGCCCTAAATTCTCTCAAAATCTTGTACCCAAATTTCGACAAAAATTTGAAAAATTAATTTATTTTCTGTCCCAAAAATTACTTTCCAATCTCAAAAAATTTCGATTCTAAAACCAATAGATTACTCAGAATATTTGAGTATTAGGTTGTAATATTTTCAGATTATTTTGAGCAACTTTTTATTTTATTTACGGTTTAGCTTTGCCTGTGGCACTATTAAAATTTTATTTAGCGTTTTTAACCATCCAAATGACTTCGAATTGGTTTCAAACTTTATCCAAAATTTTCTTGTAATTAATACTACCCGTCGATGCATTTAATACTACTCAGATCTCGAAAAGTACTATTCATCCCAGAAAGTACTATTCAAGAGAGTCAGGATTTTCGGATCGTTACAAGTTTGCTTTGAATAAATCATAATAGTTGCTAATATCTATACCATTACTCTTATGAAATCAAATAATAGGCTCCAACCCAATTCGCTCCTTTTTTTTTCAAGGTTTTTTTTTTATAATTAGATTTTTTATAGAGCAAGGGTAGGAATCAATCCTTAATCAACTGAAAAAATAGCTAAACGCTCAAGTTAAAGCAACTTATTAAATTCTTATCTATTTGAAGCGATAAAAACTACGAATTACTTAATATACATTGTAAGAATTCTTAAGGTTAAAAAAAAAAAATCAAATGACTAATTCATTAATATTAATTTCAATCTAAGGACTTTAACGAATATATTAATATAATAATCATTCTTTAGAAAGTAATAATGTATGAATTTATCATTAAATATTTAAGGCTGAGTATATAGATTTTAACAATAGTACTATATAATCGCTCAAAGCAACGTTATATGAACATTACTAATTGATCTTCTTATGGGAAGTTTGCGACGAATAAATCATAGTAGTTAGTAATGTCTATACCATTACTCTTGTGGAATCAAATAATCAGCCTCGATTCCAATTTGATCTCTTTTTCTTTTTTTTTTTTTGTCAAATTAATGCAACCTATTAAAGTCCACATCTATTTGATGCAACAAAAATTACGGGTTACTTAATAATATACATAGGACGAAAGGTTAAGGTAAAAATAAACAAATAATTAATTTATCAATATTAATTTTAATCCAAGGACTTTAACGAATATATTAATATAATGATCGTTCTTTAGAAAGTAAAAATGTATGAATTTATCATTACATATTTCAGGTTGAGTATACAGATTTTAACGATAGTATTATACAATCGCTCAAAGTAATATTATATCAACACTACTAATTGATTTTCATATGAAAAGTTTGCTATGAATAAATCATAGTAGTTGTTAATAACTATACCATTACTCTTATGGAATCAAATAATGAGCCCCAATCCCAATTCGATCTTTTTTTTTCAAATTAATACAATTTATTAAAGTTTACATCTATTTAATGCCATAAAAATTACGAATTACTTTATGTACATCGTAATAATTCTTGTTGTTAAAAAAATCAAATGATTAACACATTAATATTAATTTCAATCTAAGGACTTCAATGAATATATTAATACAATGATCATTCTTCAAAAAGTAATAATGTATGAATTTATCATTAAATATTTCAGGCCGAGCATACAGATTTTAACAATTTATAGTACTATATATCAATCAGTTGCAAATTAACAAATTGTATACATCAATTAATTACAATGTCATAATATCTCATCTTACAATGATAATAAAATTCTAAGCTTTTAAAACTAAAATTTGTAAATAATAATAATAAAATTATAACTAACATATGTTATTCCTTTTATTCAATGAATTTAAAATCAATAAACTTTTTAGACACACCATGCCTACTACAGTTAACTTTACATTACACCTATGTCAATAGGTGTCTTCAACCCTATATCTCCATGCATGGTGACACACATGCATTTGCTAGAGATAGAGTTTTTACTTCTACAAACCCATTATAAATACTATCCTATATCGATTGTTGCTATTCATACCACAAGAAAGATAAAGGCCTGTAAAACACCTCTCCCATATGATGGACAAAACTCCAAAAAAGAGGATTAGGAACTAAGCTTTTTTCTTTTTTTTGGGCATTTCCTGTATCTATTGAGTTGACGTACAACACAACAAGAGAGAAACCACAAAAGCTAAAGGATGAAATTGCTAAATTGATAGACAAAATTGCTAATGACGTTATCAAGGAATACATTAGGGTTAACCTCCTAACTATTTCCCACTTATAGATCTCAATATAATTTAAGTATTGTGCATAATTGGGGTAAAACAGTCATATAGTTTTAATTTAGATTTTATTTGAACAAGCCCATCCACTTGAAGTAATTTACTAGTCATAACAAGTCCATCCATTTGAAATAATTTAGTATGTTATATACTAAGCCCAATTAAGTAGATTGTAGTTATACAGCAAGCCTGATTGTGCAAGTTCAGAAAAAAATGCCAGGGTTCATAATGCTATTGCTTGGTTGTACTTTCGTTAACATTCAATAACAATTTGCAATATTGTTGCTTCTTACAAAAATCTCATGTTTCTTAGTCAAGAATGAAAATTATGGACCCAGGTAGCAACACACTGAAAATTATGATATTCACATATATATCATAATAATTTTTGTTCCATAAATTCTCAATCTCAATGCTTTTACATATTTTCATATCACAAATCATTCCAGCAACAAATACATTAATCACTTGCCTTGCCTGCATTTCCTCAGGTGTATTAGATTTAGGCCAGGATGAAGATGGTTTGTGACTATTGTCAGAAGGACACTATGTTGAAATCTGATCAACACTAATCTTCAAATTAATGTTGTCCTTGCATTTTACAATCCAAGAGCTCTTGTAAACTTCCAATGCATCTTCAGCCTCCTTTAATGTCTCAAATGACTTGTACAAGCTACATCTAACCCCTAATACAAGATATGAACATTCTTGCCACAAGCCATAAATATTGGGTTGCTTACCTTCAAATACAACATAATTTTTTTCTTTTTTCGTTTCGCTAGTTTTCACTTTTTGCATGAAAATGAACTAAGCGAAGGGAAAAAAGAAAAAAAAAAATGAGCGAGAGAACAAAGGAGGACAGTGAATCTATTGAAATGGATGATGGCAATGGATGGAAGAAAGAGGCAGATTCACGGGTTTAAGTCATGGTCATAGCGTCAAATTGTAAATAAAAAGTTTCAAACAACTAATTAATTTATTTATTCAATAAAAAATTGGTAGCTTAACACTTTCCCATGCTTAAAAAGGCTTGCATGTGGCTCCTGAGCCTCATGACACGAGTGTATCAAAGTCAATATCTATAAACCCACTTCACAGCAAATGAACAACATTACATTTTTATTCATTTGAGATAGCTCAATCTGATATATAAACATTTTCCAATAATAGAAATAAAATAAAATATCATCTTTAAATTCTGTGCCAATGGTATATTAGAAGGATAAAATCACTTCAAATTTTAAATCCACTTCCGCTCAAAACTAAATGCATTTGAAGGTTGAACTGAGATGTTCATGTTTTACAATTGACATATTTAAAATTGGTTGGAGTTGAGAATTATATTATTCAAAGATTTTTCTTTCTTTATATTTTTACCTAGAAAATTAAATATCACTATTCTGCTCAATTCTAAGGGCACATATTTTAGGTCTTGTTTAACAGTCCATACCCAATTGTTCTGAGTAACTTGCAAAAGGTATAACCACAGGTTTAAAACAATTAATTTAAGTTGATAATAGTAGTTAAGTTCTAGGCTTATAAATTTCCATCCTCCCATATTTTTTTCAATATGAGATTTGAGAATATTTTTCATACTCAAAATCTTTTCCGTATTTTGCCGATGTGAAATATACCTAGGGGTGTTATAATACACCCCTCAAACAAAACTCAACGTCCTAAATCAAAGTTGTACATGGAGTAAACCTAATAACAATTGTAACAGCCCATATACAACTATCCCGAATAATTTAAAAATTATCCAACCACACGATCTAAAATGATTAACCCAAGTTATTATAATAGTTAAGTTCTAGGCTAATAAATCTCCCCTCTCACATTTTTTTCCCATATGAAATTTGAGAATATTTTTCATACTCAAAATCTCTCATATTTTTTCGACGTGGGATTTGTCTAGGGGTGTCACATCTTGCCCCCATACACCGGAAATACCTACTTACAACAACATATAATAAAAAGGAAAATCCTTAGCTTGCCCTATAAATTATGCTAAAGATGTAGCACATAGTCACGACTTGGTAGCATATGACGAGCCAGTCCTTCATAATTTTCTTCCGAATTATGGCCAATACCATCTATAAACTGTTATTCAAATCCATAGATTAATTGTCCTCTTACACTAGCAGTTCTCATTCTTTCTATTTCCATCTAATTATTGATTCATTGTTTATATTCTAATTTGATAGCATTTCATAGTTTGATCTCTGTTTATGTAACATAAACGTATACAAATCCTTGTTACGTGAGCCTTTTTTTGGTCCCTTCTGCTTTACAAAATTTACTATTGCTAACAATCATAAAATCATTAATTTACTAAAGGAGAATATGCTCAGAAAATGGAGAAGAAAAGAGAAATCATTGTGAAATAAATGAAGATTGTATGCATTTTCCAATATGAAAGCCAGCTAATATGAGCAAGTTGTGACCTTTCTCGATTACAATCAACTTTCAGCATTGCCAGCAATCCATTGGTCACTGTGATGTGTAAGCTATACTACTCTGTTCTACCAATCTGCTTAACAAAGCAATTAAAATCTCCTTATATCAACATATGCTAACAAATTATGGCAGCTAAATATTGTGAAACGAAAGACCTCTTCAAAAGCTCAACTCAGTAGCTTAGGACCCTAAAACCCAGAAAAGTGGAGCTATTCTACATGTATTTGAGAAATATTGACTGATTAATGAGGGATTTTCAAGACTTACTACTAGTGCTTCCCATCATGGAACTGAGCATTTCTCGAAGACTTGAAAGTTTCCAAAAATTGCTTGGCCATCTCTAACTCTTGCTTTTCTCTTGCCTTATCCCATTTATGTTCAGCTGCTAGTATCTCAATGACGCGAGGCAAGGCCCGACCAGCCGCATCGGTGTCTAGAAAAGCAAGTCTCGATCTCCTAGCAATGAAATCAACAGCAGAATCACAGTATTCATGCCGGGCACAGTAGGCAACCTCTGCTTCAAGAAAAGGGTAGCCATGGGCTATTCGCTTCCCCAGACCTTCGTTCTGAATATTGTGGAGGATATTAATGATGTTAATCACCAAAAGACCTCAGAAAAAATGCTCTAAGATGGTTTCCTATACTTATATCTTGTAAATTCATCATATGAAACATTTATCAAATTTTGATAGGTCAAAATTACACCTAGGACCTTCAAAAGTTCTGAACTTAAAACTGAAAACAGAACAAACAAGATAAACCTTCCAGTAGATCTAAAAGATTGAATTTCAGAATATTATAAGACTGCACGCAGGGATGCAAATCCGGAACCAAAATGCATCAGCTTTGTCAAAATAAAATGGTATTCTCTGATTGTTTTATCAATTGAATAAGTAATACTCATTAATAAAAACAAAATATAGCCAATTTAAATGATGGAAACTAATTGAATAACTACATATACAATGGATGAAAAAAGTGGGAAGGGGGGGTGTAATGGATTTTGCTGCTATTCGTAACACGAAAAGATTTTAAGTTTCAATTTAAAAATCATAATGGACCAGCATTTCATACCATCATCTTAGACTGCTTGCCTGATGGAAAATATTAAAACATTATCATAATGGGCCAGAATCGCATACCATCCTCTTAGCACTGTTGCTAAAAAATGAGCTACTCCTATTATTAACTAGGCTCACTTTATATTTTGACAAGAGGAAAGGTATAAGCGTATGCAAGTCAAAGGAAAGCCAAAAACATTATACTTTTTGTTGCCAAGTTCTGTGACTACAGTATAAGAACATGAGGACGGGAAAATCTACATAACAGTCAAGCTCAAGTCCTAATGTTAAATAGGGGGCCAAAATGATATTAGGCTGGCAATATAGACAAAGAAAAGCCAAACTAACCTGAGCTATGGCAGCTACTCGCTCTGCCAATGTACCATAGGCATGTGATAGATGCTTAGCACTAATAGTGTCCATTACTCCAGGGACAACTTTCCCACCATTAGTCCTCTTCATGCGTACATATTGTTGTGCAAGCACGATAAATGATGAAGGTTCCCATCCATCTCCACCAACAATCCTAAGATTGTGAGTTATGCATTCATTTGTTGGACCTAGCTTACCAGACTTGATGGCAGCATTAACAGCATCTTCTGCCATGCTGAAAACATTACCAGTAAGCAGGATATTTGATGCAAATTAAAAAGGCTAAATAAAGAAGGATAGTAAGAAGAGATAGAAGGCAGGAAGGATGGATAGGTTGAAGTGAATAATGATACACCACGAAGCAAAATTACTGTGATGCTACGCCTTTTTATTTGATGTCAACTGGCCCTCATATACCAATGAAATTTCATGTGAATGGTATACATCTTTGCCTATTGAGCTAATTTCTATAAATGGATCACTTGAGGACAAACCCAGAAAACAAAATTGCATGACAAACCAAGACTAGCAATTGGAGATATAGTAATAAAAGATCCAAATGAATTGAATCTCTCAACCAGTGCAGAGGAGGACAGGGTATTCAACCTTTCTCCAAAAAGAAAAAAGAAAAGTGGAAAGGGTATTCTACCTAATCCAAACAAATTTGATGTCAAAGGTTGTTGAGATGAGTCAAATAGTGAAATATGACAAGATTTAAAAACCACTTAATTAACAAAATAAGTAGACAACCTCGTAAAAACACTGACTATAACTTAGCCATTTAAAGCAACCTCACCTGAATTAGGTGGGATCTACGTCCTGCATAGCAGGACCGTCCCCACCCTAACAATTTTTTTTTCGTTCACTTTTTTTTTTTTTAATATTGTGAGAGGTGTTTTGGTCATGCATCCTAAATTAGACTGCTAGAAACAATTACCTTCGGTAAGTGGTCCATTTTCCACCTGTGATTGTGACAAGACCAGGAAAATCTTCACATACAACATGATCTCTGGAGATGCTCTCGGTGTTTTTAGCTGATGGGTCCACTGCCAACGGGCGAATACCACTCCATGCCGAAAGAACATCAGTTCGGCGTACCTAAAACTTATTTCTATCACTTTGGTATCCAACAACCAAACCAAGCATAAAAGAAACAAAATAAATAAATAAGGCTTCACCAGAATCACCATTTTGGCATTCCCACACAGACCACATACTCATGATTAAAAGGAAAAAAGTAGCAAAACAAGCATTAGAAAAACACATAAGCATACAGTGAATACCATTTTGGCATTTTCTACTCTAAGCCATACCATTAACACTCAATAAACCAGCCATCAGTTCATTTCCAACGCACTGGTGCATAAGTTCTATATTTATCTGCCTCTTGTTTAAGTAAAATGGTTAGAAACAATAGATCTTAGAAATATACTGGAAGCTAGACGTTTCAACTGTAATCCCCAAAATTACCAATAGTATTTTGGTTACTGGAAGTTAATAATTTTTAGGTCTATTTTTTACACTTTATTTCCTGATGCTGCAAAAGTTTTGTAAATTATTTTGCAACCGTCACATACCTTAACACTAAGGTAATCTGAGATGGCATCAAGTATAAACTGAATCTCATCCTCATGAGGCTCTGGAAGCAAAGTTATAATAGTGTTAGAATCTGTAGTTCCAGCAACTGTTCTTCCCAACCATGGCAACATGAAGACAACACGCCCATCCTTTGTTTTGGGAACAATCAAGCCCATTCCTTCCGGAGAATAATAATCAGGAAGAACAACATGTACACCACTGCTAGGACAAATCATAGGCTGTGCATCTTTGTTGGCCATTTTCCTTACAGAGTCACAAAATGGCCCTGCCGCATTAATGATAACTTTTGCATAGGTATCAAACTCTTTGCCTGGTGCAAAATCAATAATCACATGTAAGCATGTAGTTCCACGAACAAAGGGCTGCATATACAAGTAGAATAACAAAGTTTCCAAGGGCATCTGGGTTTGCAACTATGACAATTAACACCCAGATCAATTCATTAGAATATCAAAAAGCTAGAAAATTCAGCAAACAAGGGATGAAAAAGTATTTCATATGAACCACTTCCACAAAAGGTATTGTTCTCAAATAGCTTAGATTCTGTTCAAATATTAACTTCTTAAGAGATAATGTTATACCTGATAGACTGTCATGGATCCTTGCGCCAATTATCCGCTCATTAGCCTCATCTTTCAGTAAGGTTACCACTTCTGCATGGTTGAGCACTGCTGCACCGGCTAGCGCAGCAGTACAAGCCAAACCAACATTAAGTCTTGAGTCATTCATCTGCCCGTCGTAATACACCACTGTGCCCTTCAAGCTGCTATCTTTACCCCTTTTTGCCAGAGTGGGGAATAGTTCAAGCGACTCTTGCGCAGAATAATATCTGGATAAATGTAACAAACGTCGTCCTGCGACCAAATCGTACATTTTCAAGCCCATCCAATAGTATACTACCTCAAACCAATCAAAACAGGGTGTCATGCAGGGTAAAGCATGGCAGAGATGTGGTGCATTGTCTATGACCTGTTTGCGTTCTTCAAGTGCATGAAAAACCAGCTTTAGTTGCCCGTAGTCAAGACTGAAGACTGCTTTCTCCAAGTAGCGAACTCCTGTAAAAATAATTCGCCACAAAGAGAATTTAACAAATTAACCGAAAACCTCACAAGAAAATGTAAAAATAAATTGGAAAATTTATTTTCTTCTGTATGTGTTCTTTTTGTTTTTACTTCTATAACCACGAATTTTACCAAAAACGGTGTCACCAATGACCCAAGGAAAAAACTAAGAGTATCGTTCTGTTACAAGGTTATTGTAAATCTATTTCAATTATCAATTACAAATTCAAATTACGTTGACTGGATAATTCAATTCTTTTTTTTTAATAACTAATTTCTATAAGATCACACATATGCCTCAAATCCATTCTGTAATAATGTAGCAACTAGCAACCACTATGGCATCTCATTGAAAGTAGAATTTTGAAGCATGAAAGTTTAGTCTCAAAAACACAATAAAATGAGAAAGAAATAGATTGATCAGCAAGAGAAAAGAAAGGATAATTCAAACAACGAAATGTTAAAAAAGGACTTGCCTCCATGAATTAGTTTTGTGGACCGTGAAGAGGTACCAGAAGAGAAATCCTCTCTCTCAACGAGGCCGACTCGAAGTCCTCTAGTGACAGCATCAAGCGCCGCTCCACTGCCGGTGGCGCCACCGCCGATCACGAGAACATCGAGTGGATTAGCGGCGGTAGCGCCGATTAAAACCGACTCCTGCGACGCACGCGACGGAATAACTGCATTCGGATCGCTGATTCTCTGCTTGACGGTGTCGAGAGCAGGTCCACCAGCGCGGTCACTAGCAGCGATGGCGGGAGAGAAGAAGATAGAACCGCCGGACGCCGCGGCGACAACGGTGACAATGGCAGCGGTGCCAAGGCGACGGAAGCGAGTGGTGGAGGACATGGCAAGAGGCAAGGGGGTATGGGGTGGCAGTTAGGAGCAGCGAGTTCGAGCGAATTGGGTTACTGTTACAGCGATGCCGCGACGTTTGCAGTGGGAAATGGTCGTTATTTAAATAAATACTCTCTCAACTTTAACAAATTATTATTATTATAAAATGTTTAACAAATTATTTTTATATATGGATCATTGTGAAAAATAACTTTCTTTACCTTCAGTATCTTCTAATCAAAAAATAAATGATACTGAATTTAAGCAATGACTTTTGATAATGAAAAATAAATTACTTTTAATTGTTGACTTTTAATTATTTATCCTCCATATAAAAGTATTGGTGAATGACTTTTGATTGTAAAATTTGAATAGAGATATGAATTACATAAATAAGTTTAAATAAAACAAAATTGGACTTAACCAATAATTAGTTTCTTATGCTTATTTATTTTTATTTAGCTCTTTTATTACTCATTTTTTTCTTAATTTTGTAAAATTATTTTATTTAACCCTTTTTTTTTCACCTACATCTTATAAAATTGATTTTAATTTTATTTAATCCCTTGTAAATTACACAATGTTGACGCAAAGTTGACATCTATGTATCAGCCTTCTGTTAATAATAGATTCTCATATTAATACGCAAAGGATAAGTGAAAATAAAGATTAATTGTACTTATGATCACTGAATTTTGACAACAAATCAATTATAGATTTTTCTGATTGAAAAATAACTCAATATTTACTTTTCTTTTATCCAAAATCATTATATGTGAAAAATAAAAATATGACATCACATTGCTAATATGGCACTTCACATAAAATAAACTAAAAAAATCCTTAATGAAATATTTTCTTTACTTTTTGGAGCATATTATATTCATATTTGATTTAAAATAAAACATTTTCTAATAACATTAAGTGTCATATTAGCAATTTGCTATTGAATTTTCTTTTTTTAGCATTAAGTGAAAAGTAAAAAATTAAAAAAAAAATTGAGTATTGATGAAAATTTTAATAAATCACGAATATAACTGATCCATGAAGCAAATTTTAGCTCTATGAGAGACTA
>CANXYI012066913.1:0-25577 GCA_948208565.1 Hura crepitans
CACATATATCACATGCATATCATGCACCATAAGTTACTTATTCACCATTTGCTTAGGGGTTTAACCATGCATAAACACATTGTGCTTAGCATCGTTTCAGGTATATATTGAAAGTATACTTATCACTACCTTTTCATGCCATTTACACCTTAATTATCATTAAAACATACCAAATGCACTTTAAACCTCATTACTTCAAGTAGATAGCCACTCCAGCCCCTTAAGTGAGCCATGACCAGTAAGGGTTTTAGGCTTAAACTCACCACTTCCTTAAACCACAAACACATATATGTACACAATTTACTACTTCATCAAGTTTCAGTCTTAAAGTTAAATTTCCATTCCTTAAATACCTACTTAACCTTCGTAAATGAATTCCCAGCCTCACAAGGCCCTTATGGCATGAAACAAATGCTTAAATTCACTTTCCAAATCAATGAAGCACTAAATCGGCCAAGTTGGCCTACTTTTGAATCACCAAACGGTGAACTTTTCCTTTCTTGTAACCCCTTTTTTGCACTCCAAATGCCATGAAAACCTCATAGACATATACATACACATGTTAAGAATGTTTTAGGGCCAAATTGCAACTAAAGAAATGCAAAAAATCACAAAAAAAACAAAGCCAAAAATCACCTAAACTCTAGTTTCAGACTAATTCTATCCAGTCAACTTGGCTAAATTTTTTCTCTTAAATGGTAAGTCCTTTTGCAATAATTCTATTTTCCCTCATTTCCTTAAAACATCAAAGAAATTTTAGGAATTATAATCACTCAATTTGGAGCTAAAATAAGGGACTTATGGCTAAAAGAAGGAGGGAGAGGCATTGGGAGCAGTCTAGAAGAAAGAAGAAAATTTTTTTGACTTTTAAATGGTGAAAATCCACTTGGCATGGAAAGTGCCTAAAGTTCATAGGCTGGACAGCTGATAGGTGGCATGGGTGGGTACCACATCCTCACAAACCTTGCCAAAACGGCTCGATTTTAACCAAAACTTTAGAAAATCACCAAAATTCACATGGACCTTGAAAAATTACATTATTTATTTTAAAATTCCTATTTTAATCCCCTTTACCTACTCATAAATTTTTGTGGCAAAATTCCATCGATAGGGCATTTTTTAGACTGCCTCAATTTGCATGCCAACCTCAACAATTATGAGAATTTGCAAACGACCTCAGAATCTAAAAATTCTTTCACCAATGGACTTAGTGGAATTTTTAAGCTTTAGGGTCCACTATTTTTGGTTCCATCCGGGCTTATCCTGGGTTAATCCTAGCCCATAAAATTTTTATTGCATCAAGGGGTAGCTTAAAGTTCAAATGAATTATTGGTGTTGCTAAATTTTTAAATTTTGCTCTTTTCATTAGATTAAAGCCCCTCAAAGTTTCATGACCAATGTCATTGCCTCGGTTTAAGTGCAAGTGACCTAGCACCCTAGACACACTTCTTGGACCCAATGGCCTTGTTCATGGAACCTCAAAAACACAAGCATTACAATCATCACATAGGGCCTTAGGCCCACAATCACCTAAACTCAAAAAATAAAACCATTCAGATAAAGAGCCTTTATACAATCCACAACTTAAAGCTTAAAATATACAGACACTCATAGCATCTAGCTAAGCCCAAAACCACAATATTTACATAAGTGTATCAAATTAACCCAAAAGTACCAAAAATATACCTATCATTGTTATCACTGCTATACTACAAAATCAACAGAGGTAGGATAGCTCTCTTCTACTACTAGCTCATCAGAACACCAATATGCTAAGTATAAAACTTAGTGGTGAACATGATATAATAAAAACATGTCAATGCAAACATACATACATATGACACATACCATGAGTGCACAATGCATCATACAATATTCTTGTTATAAAAATAATATTATTTTATTCCTCAGTCACATTATCATATTAATCAGTCTGATGCCATTATTTAGTTTATCACCATTCTTATTATTACTATATGTCCTTATTCATTATTTAATTTATTATGCAGGCCTAACTAGGTGGACTACACTTATAGACACTGGATAAAAGGGAAATAATACTTTACAATAGGCCACATTTTAGACCTTAGTTTTTGCACTGACTATTGTAATGGCTCAGCTAGTAAACCTCAGTCGTTGCATTGACCTAGTTTAATAGTATAGACCTAAAACTCCCTAATATTAGACACATAAAAATGTTATCCTATCATTATATCATCAATCTATCATAGTTTAGTGGCCCAACTAGAGGACCTTAGTGGCTACAACCACTTGATCTGATAACAGGGATCTGCCTATACTAGACAAAAAGATCAACATCATACTATGCAGTGGCTCAGCTGGTGAACCTCAATTGATACAACAACCTAATGCAGTGGCCCAATCATTAAGACTTCAGTGACTGCACCCACCTATATAATAAAACTAGTTCAGGCTTAGAGATCAGTACCTCTAGCAAACGCAAACCCCTAGTTGACTAGTCAATCCATCTAGTGGGTGTCTAACTAATGATCAAACTATCTTTTAATTAGGTTTATTCTTTTATTCAACATCCATTTAAATTATTTCCATGTGACAAATAGACAGTTACATTTTATTTTTTGCAATTCAATTTTAGCTAAATCGTTATAGGCCTATTTTAGTACACCGGATAGTTATAGGTCCATTTTTAATAAGGCAGCTTTAGGTTATTTTCCTAAGCCATCATATGTTCTTTTTATGTCATTTCATGCCATTAATTTGAGTCCATTTATGTGTCTAATTATGTCTCAATTGTAGGCCAAATCCAAATGTCCATTTATGTTAAGATAGTTAAGGGTCAATTCCCATTTTTCAGTCAATAGTTATATGGCAATTGCCATTATCACTAGGCGATTCCTCATGCCATTTCAAGCCACTTTAACATGCCATAATAGGCCTTATAAAATCCCATGTCATGTAACTCAATAAGTCACTAACAATGGCCTCACATGTGCATTAAAACTAAGTATATTAAATGTCCAATTTTTATACAAAATTTAAGCTATTTTAGATTAAACTATAGATCACCTTTTTACAAATTCTTCCAAGCCATTTTTATGCCATTTCTTAAACTAAGTTATCATCTCATTTACACCACTTCCACTTATCATTTATTATACATTGCTCATTCTCATATTTATACGCCTTCCATGCCATATACATGCCATATATCTCATGCTCAACATGATACACCATACTCACATATCATACACCATGTCACACATACCTACCATACATGCCAACCATGGCACCCTTCTCGACCATCATTTGCCCATGATCACACACCTCACATTCACACATTTTATCACACATTCACATCATATGTTATAATTCTACCACACCCATACAAGCATACATGCTATGCCATGCATGTCATGCCAAGACACATCATGCATATGTGTCGGCTATACCATGATCATGTATATACATGCATTTTGTCACCAATTTCATCCCACACATATCCATATCGATGACAAACATATCACATCCCATCCTTTGCCCTATCACCACATGCCATATCATTACATACATGCCATATTACACACACATGCCATAATGCCATGCCATACCTCTCAGCCATTTTTAGAGTATTAGTATACACAAAATTTTCTCCTTAATTCCATAGACAAGGTAACCTTTTTACATATAACTAACATCATACCATGATTAAATCAACATTTCCCATACAATACATAGTAAAATTATGAGGTTTATACACAATATCATGCCAATTCGCATTCATAAACATCAAGACATGCCTTTAGTATATCAAATTCACTTACCTAGATTGATTTAAAAGCTTTTTCCTCACTTCGAATGGCCTAATATTTTGATTTCTCACCAACTTGCTTTATGCCTATATACACCATTTGTAACTTAGAAAAATCATAGAAAATCATACAAAGCTCCAATTGAAAATCTAAAATTATGGTAATTTTTAAAATTAAGAGTGTTACCTAAAACTAAAATAAAAAGCAAGGAAAACCACTTACACCATAACTTGAGTTTTCTAGGCCACCTTATGTATTTCTCAGCCCTTAGTGAATTTTTCAAATTTCCATGAATTGAAATGGAGATAAAGGCTTTAGGGCTTAATTCCCACTTGATTATGGTGATTTTGGGGAAATATAGGTGAAATGGTTGTGTCTATGGTTAAAAATGGTGGAGGAAGGGTGGTGGTGGTGTTGACAATAGGAGAAAAGAAATGGTGCAAAGGTAAGTGGAAGGTGATGATTTGGCATCAAAGTGAAAGGTCCATATGGCTTAGGATATATATAGTGGTGCATGGGTGCCTCAGTTGGTGACGTGGCACCCGACCTTCTTGAAAAATCTCGATTTTTTGCTGAAACTTTGAGAAATTTGAAAATTTCATCTCAACCTCTAAAAAATCATTACATCTATTCTAAAAATCCTCAATTGGGCCTATTTTATAAGCCTATAAAATTTCACATCAAAATTCCATTGGCTGGTCAATTAACTAATTCCTCAAAAAATCTAAAAATTCTAAAAAATTATCGAACAACCTCAGAGAATAAAAATTCCGTCACCAATAAACTTAGTGAAATTTTTGACCTTTAAGGTATAATATTTTTAGGTCTGGCCAGGCATATCTCGAGTCATTTTTTGATACAAGTCTGTCTAAGGCTAGGACCGATTGGCTTATGGCCTAAAATGAATAATTGGTTCTGCTAAAATTTTAAATTAATTCATTTTACCCATTTTTTGGCCTGTCAAAGTTTCATGACCAGTACACCCCTTTTTGGGCCTCGTAAAGGTGTCCCGACTTCACAGGCACACTTTTCGGGCCTTGGAGGTCCTCTTCACATGACCTTAATTTGTAGGCATTACAATTCTTCCCTTCTTATAAAATTTCATCATCAAAATTACTTGGTAAGAATAGGTGAGGATATTGAGCCTTCATTTGCTCTTCACTTTTCCATATAGCCTTTTTATGTTGTGATGCTTCTATAACACTTTAACTTGTGGTATGGTTTTAATCCACAACTACTTCACTTCTCGAGCCAAAACCTACACTAGTTCTTCTTCATATGTCAAATCTGGTTGTACTTAGATCTCTTCTACTGGTATTACAAGTGATGGATAAGATCTGTACCATCTAACTATTGATACATAGAACACATACACATCATGGATCTATTGTAACTCAGATGGTAAGGCTAACATGTATGCCACTAGCCCCGCATGTTCTTTAACCTCATAGGGACTAATGAATTTAAGAATAAGCTTTCCTTTCTTACCAAACCTAAGTACTTTTTTCCATGGAGGAAAACTTTCTCACTCACTTCATACTCTATATCCTTTCTTTTTATATCAACATAGGATTTTTGTTGGTTCATGGTAGCTTTCAATCTCTTTCTTATAACCTTGTCTTTATCCTTTGAATCCTTGATCAAGTCAATTCCCATAATCTTTAACAAAGAAGAGTTTTGTATCTTCTACCATATAATACCTCATATGGTGCCATGCCCAAACTAGCTTATGATTGTTATTATATGAAAATTCAGCTAAGGATAAGTATTGATCTCAACTTCCTTTAAACTTTATAACATAGCTATGTAGCATGTCCTCTAGTACTTGTATTACCTATTCTGACTGGTGATTTGTCTGAGGATGAAAAGCTATACTATATGTCAGTCTAGTACCAAGAGCTTTATGCAACTTCTTTCAAAACCTAAAAATGAATCGAGGATCTCTATTTGAAATAATGGTTATTAACACACCATAAAGTCTCACAATTTCATCAATGTATAGTCGTGCTAGCTTCTCTAAGGAATAGTCTATCCTCATAGGGATAAAATGTGCTATCTTGGTCAATTTGTCTATAACAACCTACACAGCATATCACTTGTTCCTAGTCAGTGGCAATCCCATTACAAAATCCATGGTAACCTTCTCCCATTACTATTTTAGTATTGCTATCGGATGTAACAGTCTAGAAGGAACCCAATGCTCAGCCTTTACTTTTTGAGATGTTAAACATCTAGCCATATATTCAACTACATCACATTTATTCTTGACCACCAATAATGTGGTTTTAAATCCAGGTACATCTTCGTGCTTTTTGGATGCATGGAATAAGGAGCTTCATATGCCTCTCTCAAATTTTGGGTTCTCAAGTCATCTATATCAGGTACAGATAACCTGCCATGGTAATATAAGCATCCATCCTTTCCTAGTTTAAATCCAGTAGTCTTTCCCTTTTTGATTTTACTGATAATCTATGTCAACTATCTACTTCATGCTTATGCCACCTTTATCTACCACGTAAAATCAAGCTTGATTTGTAATTTAGCTAAGATGGCCTCTTTCTCTGTACATTGCATTTTGACATTCATAGCTCTCAGTGTTAACATGAATTTCCTATTTAAGGCATTTGCCACCACATTAGCCTTTCTTCGGTGGTAATCTATCAGACAATCATAGTCTTTAATCAACTCAACCACCTTCTCTGCCTTAAGTTCAACTCTTTTTAGATAAGGAGGTATTTTAGACTTTTATTATCAGTGTAGATGTAGCACTTTTCACTATATAGATAATGCCTTTAAAATTTCAATGCAAAAACAATTGCAACTAACTCTAAATCATGAGTACGATAATTTAACTCATGTGGCTCTAACTACCTAGATTGATAAGCTATTACCTTACTCTTTTACATCAATACGTATCCAAGTCATTGTGCGAAGCATCACTACAATGACAAAAGTCCTCCCTTGTTTAGGTTGAACAAGGATAGGTGCTTCAATCAGCATTGCCTTTAGTCATTCAAAACTCAGCTAAAATTTGTCATCATATTCAAACTTCACATTCTTCATCATAAACCTTGTCAGTGGTGTTGCAATCATGGAGAAACTCTTTATGAATCTTCTATAGTAACTAGCCAATCCTAGGAATGTAAATCCCATAAGTTTGAGTTTTATGAACAGTACCTCTTTGGCAAGAATAGTATTCCTTACGGGTCGGGGCACCTTCATGAGACTAGAAAAGGGCGTATTGGTCATAAAACTTTGACGAGCCAAAAATGGACAAAATGAAAGAATTTAAAAATTTAGTGGAACCAATAAATCATTTTGGGTCAAGAGCTAGTGAATAAGGAGATAAAATGTGGTTGTGTCGGGACAGCCCTGGGACGTGCCCGGACGAACCCAAAAATACCATATCCTGAACCTTAAAAATTTAAATCTACATGATGATGAAGGAATTTTAATTTTCTGAGGTCATTTGGTAATTTTTTGAATATTTTATTCTAGTGGGTGAATAGTGCCCAAAAGATAATAGTGGAATTTAGACATGAAACTTTACGTGGACTTTAATGACACAAATCGAGGATTTTTAAAACTAAAATGAACATTTTTGGAGGTTTAGAGAAATTTCAGTGAATTTCTAAAGTTTAAAAGAAAATTAAGAGAAAATAGACAGTTGGATCGCCACGTGTCGCGATCTGAGCCAACCACCCACCCTTATAAAAGGGCCTACACATATGAGAGGGTCACATGTGTGAACCCATCATCTTGCTCCTCATTTCCTATCAAAATCAATGCCATTGCCTCTCTTTACTCTCTATTATTTTTTTTTAATTTCTCTCTCCTCCACCACTAAAACTACCAAAATTTATATGCTTTTAGACCTCTATAATCTCTAGAAGCTAAATCAAGTGGAATTTCTTCCATTTCTAGCCTGAAAAGTGAGATATTCACTTAAGATGAATAGTGATAATTTTTAGTGTAAGTGGTTTTATATCATTTTTTTTATTTGTTTTAGGTAGCTTAAGCTATTTTAAGAGATTCCATGATTTTAGATATTCATTTGGAGTTATATAAAATTTTTTAAGATTTTTCTAAGGGAGAATTGTGTATGTTTAGGGCAAAAAGGGAACATTGAAGGAGAGCACCAATCTAGGCATCAAAGTGGTAGAGAAAAGGGTGTTTTCAAACCTTAGGTATGTGGCATAGACTTAATTTATGTATGTCATGTGATTTGGCATGAAATTACTTGCGCACATGTGTATGAAAATGCAAATTGTTAATGTTAGGTATAATATTGATGTGAATTGGTAAGGTGATTATGTTAATGACATAAAAATAACCTTTTATGCATGAATTGGATGAAAGAAACAAAGTGTATATGTATGGGGGATGTATGGCAATATTGTGTGAGTATGTAAGTATGGTATATATGTTTATGTGTATGACATTTAGGCATAGCATTAACATGCAAATGAGGTGTATAAATGATGTTAGGAATGTGAATAATAATAACAAATGTATGGCATGTTAGTAGGCAAATAATGACCAAAATGAGTGTGGAATATGTACATAAGGGATAGCTAGTAATATGGTGATTATATGTGTGCAATTGGTGGCATGAGTATGAGACATGAGTCATGAAAGGTTATGAGAGGAAATGATGCAAGAATGATAGATTCTAGATTGGCATGTTTTGTATTAAACTGAGGGCCAAATGTTAGAAATGACCAAATGAATAGTAACCTGCTCATAAAATGACCAAATGAATAGTAACCTTGTGACAACCTTGTGTGAAACATCATGTAAAATAGAACTTAATGTTTTGATTGACACAAAGTTAAGTGATAATTAATCATATATGACATAATTAAGTAAGGAATAGTGTATTGGCCCATTAGTTAGACACTCATTGGATAGGTTGACCGATCAACAAGGGAATTAGCAGCTGCTAGGTAGGTTGGTCCTTCTAGGGCCAATGTTGTTTGATGTGAGGGGCAGGTGCAGCCGCCAAGGTTATGAGGTTGAACCCTACACACTCAAGTATTGGGTGGTCCACTTGGACTAATCCCTACTACCCATTAGCTATCTGTAGATATTGGGCGGTCCTATAGGGCTGATCTCTGCTATCTACCTATATTGCTTTAGAGATGTGATTCGGGGTATTGGGAGGTTCCACAGGACTAATCCCTGCCATCCCACTTATAGATATTGGGAGGTCTATGGGCTGATCCCTACTATCTACTAGTCTAGTATTAGGAGGTCTACAGATTGATCCCTATTATCGGACTACATAAGTGCAGCTATTGAGGCCCAAAATGTGGGCTACTGCATAAGATAGACCCCACTATCCGGTGTCTTAAAGTATCATCTATCTATTATGGGCCTAAACTATATTAAGTTTAACCACAATAACAGTATGTGATTTTGGAATTAGTAATTGAAGTGTTGCATGGGTTAAATTAATCGAACATGATACATAGTTTATGATTGATTATTTACATAATAAGACAGTAGGAGACATGATATATAGAATGGCATCTAATCTGATATCTTGTATAAGTATGACTGAAATGTCTCTGCATGTGTGTACATGACCTCATATGTGTGTCTTCATGGATAACATACCTTTATTATGTTTATTCCACCACTAATTGTATACTCAGTGTGTTAGTGTTTCGATGCACAGGTCGTAAATGAGTTAGCATTCTAGCTTCATCAGTGCTAGTGTAGCTAACCCTGAGTTATTCTTGGTCTATTTTTTGTACTCCTTTTATTATATTATTGTAATGCACTCAAGTATATAAACAAGTTAGAAATGGGTAGTATATGTATCTTATGAACCCTTAGATAGTTAGATTTATGCCTGTATAAATTTGACCATATATATATATATATATATATATACTTATCTAGTTGTTGATTATATATGGGTCTGAGACCTTGTGATTTGCTATGTGCTGATGTTGATGATGATTTAAGGGACTAAAAAGGTCCAGGTGATGAGACTTGGCTTAGGACTATTATAGAAGTGCCTTTATTGTAAGGAAAATTTTTGGTTTTTCACTCGAGTAGTCGCTATGCTACCCAATTTTCTGTAAAATGAATAATAGACACAAACAGGAGTTTTATTAGACTAATATAGGCAGTAATAATAGGTTACACAGTAATATACACTAGATTTCCAAGATAGGCCAAAGTTGGTCAAAGTGGCATAAGTGTTAAACGAATGAACCTTAGGAAAATTTAAGGATGGGTGACCTATGGGAAGTGGCACCTTTTGTCTATTTCCTTCGGGAATAGGCAAGGTGTGTTACATTTAGTGGTATCAGAGTGGTTTTAGGCATTCCTAGGCATATCATACATGAGTGCATAAGTTTAGGATTTTGTATAGGGTTAAAGCTACACTGCATGAAGTTGATAAGTTTTATGTATCGTGATATATGATGAGTGACTAGTCCCTTCCTGAGTAAGGGGAAGAGGTGGTTAGCCATGCTCCTACCACCATTCATAGCCTAGATGTGAGTGTAGTCACACTAGAGCCAAGTGATGCTGCTCATCAGCCACCACCTCAGCCACAGCCTCAAGCATAAGCCTCTCCAGCTTTGTTGCAATAGATTGTAGAGCTACTGAGACATACTATTGCACCTCCACCACCATTACCACTAGCTCGAGCTCCTATACCACCTCCTCTAGCTCCTACAGCACTATAGAAAATTTACTTGGAAAGAGTGAAGAAGATGGGAGCAGTGGATTTGCTAGGTGTGAGAGAGGATATGTCGTAAAGGCAAAGTATTGGTAAGAGCGAACCATAGGGATTTTAGAGCAGCTAAAGTGCACAGAGGAGGAGTGTCTGAAGTGCTCCATTTCTCTTTTGTAGGAAGAAGCTTTCCACTAGTGGGATACATTTAAGAAGAGGAAAGTAGTAGCAAAGATCACATGGGAGTTTTTCCTGAAGGAGTTCCATAAGAGATACATTCTAAAGTCCTATAAGGATAAAAGGAGGCAGGAATTCTTTGATTTGAAATAGGGGTAAAGATCGATATCAAAATGTGATAAGGACTTCACTCATCTAAACAGGTACACAGTGGAGTTCATACCCACTGATGAAGAGAAGTGTAAGATGTTCGAAAAGGACCTTAATGTTGAGTTGAGGATGTAGATTGCTACCACAAAGATTAGAGATTTTTCAGAGTTGGTAGCTGGAGCATATGACATGGAGGACATGTTATACAAAAAGAGAGAGTTATTCTAGAGGAAGAGACCCTTCATTACTAGTTAAACTAGTTTAGCCTGAAGAGGGGGCAAGAGACAGAGGGACTTTAAACCTAGTTAGCAATCCTAGAGATAGTTAGGATAGCAGTCTAAGAGGTGGGCTCCATCTTAATGGTCTAGTCAGGGTCTTCCTTCTAAGCCTTGAGTGCTCCGGTGTCCACAGCTAGAAGTGTAACTCCGACATATGGGAGTTGCTAGAGGAGACACTAGGGTCAGTGCTGGCAGTACAGAAAGGGAGAGTGCTCTATATGTAGAGCTAGAGAGCACTTCTAGAGGGATTGTCCTCAGAGACAAGCAGAGGCTGCATAGATTCGAGCATTAGTTATAGTAGCACCTAGTAGAGGACTAAGACAATAGAGACAAGAGTAGTTAATCACTAGCTAGAGGATGAGATCAAAGGCTAGAGCTCTGGCATGATAGTATGCTATTCATGTCCGAGAGGAAGTGGAGGTGCCAAATGTCATCACTAGTACTTTCTTTTTAATTAATGCACTAGTGTTAGCATTAATTGATCTTGGATCCACACACACCTACATTTGCACTTCATAAGCATGAGATAGGGGACTAGAGCCAAAGTTTATAGATTTAGACATCCAAGTGAGTAACTAGATTAGGCAGAGTGTCATTGTGAACATAGTTTATAGACACTATCCTCTGATAATCCATGAGCAGATCTTTCTAGCAGATCTAATAGAACTTCCTTTCATGAGTTTGATGTCATACTGGGTATGGACTGGCTGTCAAAGCATAAAGCAATAATTGATTATGAGAGAAAAAGGTAGAGTCTATAGACCTTCGATGGATAAGAGGTGACAGTTGTGATAGCTATTATAGCCAGGTGACTCATTCGAAAGGAATGTGAAGCATTCTTAGCTTCTATAGTAGATACTGGTACCATGACCCCTAACCTTGATTAGATACTAGTCGTGTTTGAATTCTTTGATGTGTTCCTAGATGATTTACTAGCATTACCTCTACATCGAGAGTTATACTTCGAGATTAAAGTATACCCTAGCATAAACCTAGTATCCATTACACTATATAGGATGGCACCAGTAGAGTTGAAGGAGTTAAAGTTGCAGTTATAGGAACTATTAGATAAAGCCTTCATCAATCTTAGTATTGCACCCTAGGGAGCACATGTATTATTTGTGAAAAAGAAAGATGGGTCACTCCAGTTGTGCATCGACTATAGGCAACTGAATAAAGTGACAATTAAAAATAAATATCTATTGCCTAAGAACGATGACCTCTTTAATCAGTTACGAGGTGCCAATATCTTTTTTTAAGATAGATCTGAGGTTAAGATATCACTAGTTGGAGATTAAGGAGAGTTACATCCCTAAAACTACCTTTAGAAATTGATATGGGCATCATGAGTTCCTAGTGATGCCATTTGAGCTCACTAATACCCCGGTAGCCTTTATGGATCTGATGAATCAGATTTTCAAGCCTTACTTAGATCAACTTGTTATGGTGTTCATAGAAGACATCTTGTCGTATTCCAAAACCTAGGAGGAATATGAACAACACCTCAGAATTGTATTGCAAACCTTGAGGGAGAAGTGGTTATATGCTAAGCTAAGCAAGTGCAAGTTTTAATTAGAAGAAGTGGCCATCTTAGGTTATATTGCCTCAGTTGAGGGTATCAGAGTGGACCCGAGCAAGGTTAAAGCAGTGTTAGAATGGAATCCTCCTAGGAATGTGACTGAAATTTGGAGTTTCCTATGTTTGGTAGGATATTATTGGAGGTTTATGAAAGGATTCTCGATGATTTTAGCTCCACTTACATGATTAATAAGAAAAGATGTGAAGTTTGAATGGGATGATAAGTGTTGAGTTAGCTTTGACAGCTTAAAAAGGATGTTGACAAAGGCTCCAATCCTTACTTAGCTAGAATAGGGGAAAGACTTTATGATATAGAGTGAGGCCTAACACAATTGACTTGGTTGTGTACTGATGCAAAAAGGTAAGGTGATTGTATATGCCTCTAGGCAATTGAAGCATCACAAGAAGAACTACCCTACACATGATCTAGAGTTGGCTACTATTGTGTTTGCACTAGAAGTGTGGAGACATTACTTGTATAGAGAAAGATGTTACACCTGCACTTACCATAAAAGGTTAAAGTATTTGCCCACACAGAAGGAATTGAATCTCAAACAATGGTGATAGATGAATTTAATCAAGGATTATGATTGTTTGATCAACTACTATCTAGGAAAGGCAAACGTGGTCGTAGATGCCTTAAGCAAGAAGCTTATTGACCCTAAAGTTTTTGCATGCTAGAGTAGAGTACATAATAGAAGATGCAATTCTAGCTAAAATTTGGATTAAACCCAACTTCAAGTAATAGATAAAAGAGGCCTAGTTGAGAGATGAATAGATGGTGCAGACTATAAGTAAAGTGAAAGAGAGGAAGATGACAGGATTTGAGTTAAGTGATGATGGAAGCTTGTACTACCAGAATAGGTTATGTGTGCCATAAGTGGATGCATTGAGAGTGTAGCTCTTGAAAGAAGCTCATGAAGCCTCATATTCCATACACCTAGGAAGCATGAAGATGTAACTTAATTTGAAACCCCACTATTAATGGCCAAGATTAAAGCGAGAGGTAGGAAAATATGTGACTCGATGTCTAACTTATCAGTAGGTGCAAGCTGAGCACTAAGTTCCTTCTAGATTGTTACACCCGATAGCAATCCCAAAATGGAAATGGGAGAAAATCACCATAGACTTCATAATGGGGTTGCCACTGACTAGAAGTAGTTGTAATGCTGTATAGGTAATAGTGGATAGATTAATGAAGATGGCTCACTTCATCCCAGTGAGGATGGATTATTCCTTAGAAAATCTAGCTCGATTATACATTGATGAGATTGTGCGGTTACATGGTGTATTAGTAGCCATCATTTCAAATCGGGACACGAGATTCACCACCAGATTTTGGAAAAAGTTATAAGAAGCATTGGGTACTCAACTAACATACTGCACAACATATCATCTTAAAATGGATAGATAGCCAGAACAGGTGATACAAGTATTAGAGGTTATGATGCATAGTTATGCAATAGAGTTTAGAGGCAACTAGGAATAATACCTATCATTGGCTAATTTGCATATAACAACAACCACCAGGCCAACTTAGGAATGGCATATTATGAAGTGTTATATGGTAGAAGGTGTAGAACTCCCCTTTGTTGGAATGAAGTAGGAGAAGGAGAAATCACGGGATAAGATTTGATTTGGGCTGCAGAGGATAAAGTCAAAACCATAACAATAACTTGAAAGATGTTATTGACCAGCAGAAATTATATGTAGATTTGAACTGGATGGACATAGAATACGAGGTTGGTGAAAGAGTATTCTTAAATGTGTCACCATAGAGAAGCTGCTCAAGTTTGGCAAGAAGGGTAAACTTAGCCCTAGGTTTATTGGTCCATATGAGATCACTGAGTGGGTAAGACCATTAGCATATAGATTGGCATTGCCATCTAAGCTGCAGTAGATCCATGACATCTTCTATGTCTCTATGCTGAGGTGATATAGATTTGATCCCTCCAGTGCTAGTGGACACTCGTGAAATATGTACATCGAAACCCATGAAATACATGCGACAACCATGAAACACTAGTGGCGACCACGACGAAAAATGGGCTTATAAGCCTTGAATACAGGATCTTTTACTCCATAAGCTTGATTAAATCCCTCCCATGCTTGCGGTAGGCGATGGCCATTATTGGGATTTCTAAGGCAATTGAAGAAGATGAAATAAAAGAAAAGGGAGAAAAAGGGCGTGAAGTCGACCAAAAAAGAGAAAGGTGAGAGCATAGAGAAAAAGTTATGTTTAATCTAGGCTAAAAATTATGAATTGACTAATATATCCTTAGGCACGATTAATTAAAAAGGTTTTAATAGGGGTAATTTAAGTATTCGTTTAGTCCGATATAAATATAAAAAGATTTAGGGATTAAAAAATAAAATTTTATTCTATGCTCTTCTTACTTCAAAAGAAACAATAATAACAATTAAGGACAAAATTTAAAAAATATGCAATATTTTAAGATATATGTTAAATAATTTATATAATTAATAATTTATATTTAGAAATATTAATAATTGAAAATAAAACTATATAAAAATTAAATAAAATTTGTTGTTTCGAATTAAAATTGATTTTATTTGTATAAAATAAAAAACAACCACAAAAAATAAAATGTTAACTAGGGATTAAATTTCATAGCTAATCCAAAGCTATTAATTGGAGTGAAATTTTATTTTAATTTTAACTACGAAAATATTCGTCTACCATTTATAAATTTAATTTTTATTTAGTTACGAAAGCTTCGGTGACATAAAATCTCTCGCCTACTCTATGTGCCATAATTAGATAGAGAAGTACAAATTTGTCGCTATTTCATTACTATATTAATTCAAATTTCTTTATTTTAATTTTTAACTGGGGAAATTATTATGCTTACCTAAATTCATAGCAATCTAGTTATAGATTCAAATCCATAGCTAATATCTGTCACTAAAATCAATTTTTTTTAGTGAAAACATACAAATTAATCCAAAATTCATCATCAGATTTTCAGATTTTCAAAGTTAAAAAATTACTAAACTATGAACCCCAGCATCAATTCACCAAATTCACAGCAAATAAACATGATTAAGCTTATGGACATACTCAAAAAACCTGTAGGGACACTTGGGAAATCATTCTACTCTTCAACAATGCATTAGCCTTTCGATTTGACCCTTAACAATTCGCTCATTTCTTCCAATTCAACAAAAAAAAAAAAATACAACAACAAGAAACAATGCAAGGGCAAAATAATGCAAAAAGATGATGAAGATAGAGCGGATATCTTTCCTTGAATATTTTCAGCCAATTGTTTAAGAGAAAGTGACTTGAAAAGATGAATAGAGAGAGGGAGAAGAAAAGAACGTCTGTTTCTTTCTTCTTTCTGTTCACTCTTTACCTACTTATACTCTTTAAGTAGACAGTTAAGATTTTATCTTGAATTGTATCCATTGACCTAAAATCCCTCAAGTTAAAATGCCACTAAAATCTTTTTAAGATACACAATTATATATTTAGTCCTTGTCCAAAAACTTTTTGCCTTGCTAAAAACTTATTCAAAACTTTAAAATTACTGTTTTAGTCTTTATAGGCATATTATATTTTTGGTCACTATTTTTGGGGCATGACACATTTTAAATTTTTTTACAGTGTTTGTAAGTTTCTTCTCATTAGACAAATTAAATTTGTCAATGTGTAATGTAGTATTTTATTTAATAAAGTTAATAAATATTGTTTGATTAATTGTTGGATTACTAATTAAAAAAAAGTCACAAAACTTGAAGAGTAAAAGGAAAAAGAGTGAAGTAATATTATATTTATATACACTCTTTGCTTTGTAACGGCAAACTTTATTTATTATATTCCTTTAAATCGTGAATAATTATTTGTGAGCATAAAAAAAAAAAAGAAAAGAAATAAACAATTTGTGGTTGTTGTGGGATGACATTTTGCGCAAACTTTCTTGGCTGCATTTTTGCAAAAAAGAAAATAATATAATAAGATAATGCTTATCCTTCCAATGATAAAATTTTGTTGGATGCCAATGCAACACCAAAAGGAGTGGTACTCCATTTTTTTTTTTATTGAGAACAGAATTTTAATAGATAAATTTTTTAAATATATTTTTTAATTTAAAAAATACGAATAATTAAATTATGATTCTTGTATAAAGATTATAAGCAAACTCCGAAAAAGGAAGATGGCAAGCAATTTCAACCTTCACATTATTAAAATGTTAAACCACTTTTGGAACGCATTCGGTAAACTCCAATTTCAACTTAAAAAGTACAACTCTCTTGTGTTAAAAAACAAACTTTGCCATTTTTCTTTGCTGACTTTTAAATTCGTTTGACTCCAACTATTGGCTTAAAAATCTATCAACGACAAGAATTGATTATTGGTAATGGAGAAAGTACCTAAAATGGTTTTTCTACTTAATCTCCTGTTTTGTTAATATTAAATATTTATTTATTTATTTTTTAAAAGTAAATTTTTTTTCAAAAAATATATTATATTTAAATTTATTGTACTTTTTATTTTTTTTAATTTTTAATAATATTTTTAATAAATTATTAAAAAGTAAGAAGTATTAAAAAAATAGAAAGTACTGATACTAAAGTTTAAATTTGAAAACAATGATATTATTCTTTTAGTCTAAATCATATATCTTAACCATCATTTTTATTCTATTAAGTTATCCACTCTAAAAATAATTTGGATTAAAATCTTATTAAAATTTGAGTGAATGTAAGAGTTAGTTGGTGCAACTTATAAGATTACAAGAGAACATATTTATTGCAAAAATTTGTTAACTTAAAACTACAAATCGTGGTAAGCAAGAGTTAAAAAAATAAGAATTAAAATTGACCTAAGGCTAAAAAGGAAATTAAGTTAATTGACAAAAAAAAAATAAAATTGAAATTGAGAAGAAAATAAGCGAAAAATAAACAATAGTGAATTTTTGATGATGTTGCAGGACAGATCTGTTGTAGAATATGTTATTTTATTTGTGTCTTAAAATTTTTTGTCTGAGTGGATTTCTATTGCTTGCCTATTACCCTTGTCTGGCTAGAATTTTAGAGCACAATTTTAAAATAATAACTTAGGCATTGCACTGTTCATGAGTGGGTCGTAACAGTTATCTGCCTTAATTTTTGTGCTAGCTTCAACAAGGTCTCTTAAAAAAATTATAATTTTAAATTTTAAATTTTAAATTTTAAATTTATACCATCGACAAGAAATATTTTTTAAATCATATAAAAATTTATTCTAAATAAATTTAATAAAATTATTTAATTTAAAGAATGAATATGCACTCAAGAGAACTCTATAGAAATTATCCACTTTATTAAAAACTTGAGTCATGATTCTTTTGAAAAATTTGCGCCCAACTTGGACCTGCAGCACACGCCAAACTTTGACCTGCACCACCTGCCAAATTTCGCTCTGACTCGTCATCGCTCTTGCCAAGCAATTGGCCTCGGTTCAAGAATGAATCATAATTTGGCCACTTTCGGTACTCATCGTTGCTTATTATTATTATTATTATTTCGCTCTGCAACTGATGAAACTTGGCCATTGCCAAGTGATTTTGGGGCAACATAAATAGCTTTGCATCGGTTGGCCATTTAAACCGTTTAATATCATTTTTATTATTTTTTTCTCTTAAACATTTCGCCTTGCATCTTACAAAACTTGGCCATTATCTAGTCATTTCGGGCCAACTTTGCTTTGCAACATATGTTGGCCATTACCAAGTAATTGTCATTGTCAGTGCATTTTGATAATTCCAAATGCACAATTTTCCGACCAGCATCTTTTCTTTCTGTTATTTCATGGCTTTTTCTCTTTTTTTTTTTTATCTATTTAATTGACTTATAAATAGGTAAATTTTGAAATTTTTTTATCCTACTTGGCTTAATTAAGTGGCATTAAGAAGTCTCTCAAGTGTTCTCCGCATTCTTCAACAATCAAGTCATTTCTTCAAAATTTCTTATAAATTCCTTGTTTTTTAATCTTAAAGTTGTAGTGACTTTTGCCAATAAATTATTTGTTGTCTCATTTTGATCTTTTGACCTCATATGCTAATCTTTCATTGTGTTTGTTTGCCATTTCTATTTTATTCTAGGCATTTTACCATAACTCATCAAGACAAATTAAGTTCACAAAATACTCATGGACCTTCGGTCATGGATTTATTGGAATGATCTCCACATACTTAAGCTCCTAATTCGACCACTAGTCAAGTACTTATTGAAATTCTAAAATTTGATTACCTTACATTGGATCCATCTTTCCTAAAGTGTTAGAAAGGGATTCACTTGGATTTATCCAACTTCAAAAGAAGATCCACTTAAATGCTTTCAACTAAATGACTTAGAGTTTTGGACCAAGAAATCCATCTTAAATTGGTTGACTCCTACCCCTTCATTCTCTAAGTTGATAAATAGACTTGAACCTACTCATGGTAAAACTTGGCATGCAAGTGGCATTTTTTACTTGATTCAACTAAGTAAATATAAGATTCTGCTCTTGCATCAGCTTATGAGGCATCTAGTTTACTACGGTCAAGAATAGTGAATGCATTCATTTTTAGTTTCTCACCTATGACCATTACTATTTATGATCTTGCAGTTGTTGTCAATTGGCCTTGTGATGATGATTTGGCTAATGCAACTCTTGAGGTTGATTTCTACATTATTATTGATGACTTTCTTAATATTAAATCATATGGTAGGTACTACTTCACCTCCACCACCCTTTGAGCATATTGCTTTTCTCTTATTATGGTTAAATAAATTTGGCCTATGTAATACTTCCAAGAAAAGGACAAGGAACATTTCAATCTAGCCATTACCTTGTTTGATGGTTGAGAGCTAAATCTAGCATCCTATTAGCTTGCACATTTGTATAGAGGCATGTTTGACTTTTTACTTCTAAATTTTCCTGAAGAACATGCAACTGCTATTGAAGGGCAAAAATTTAGAAGAACTAAAAGGCCCCGTTTGGATTCTATGTTTTTGGTTTGCAATATACTTCACAAAATTCATTCATACGACTTGAAAATCAACACTAAGATCAATTCCATGTTATACTCCTTGGATATTAACTTGGCGATTCAAAGATAAAGGCATTCTTGATATTTTTAGATTCTTTTATGAGATTGAATCAAGATCCTTTGACTAACTTCATCCATTAGTTCTAGCAAAATTTAGTCTTTATTGGTAATAAGCCTTGTTCTCCTAGAATCTTCTCTTTATACTCTTGAAAAGAAGGTTTGGTTAAATTCGTAGGCTAATATAATCATTGCTAAGGATATTCCTTTGAATACCATTTATCAGAACCCTATTGAACAACAATTGTCATGTGGAGCAATATTATCCCTACTTAGATTCTCATCAATTTGGATTAGTATAAATCATACTGTTTCCCTTCACATGGTCCTATGTTTTCTCCAAAATAACTTCAACAAATCACGTGGAGGAAGTTTCCCAAGTTTTTGCTAACTGTAGAGATTTTTGTATTTTTACTGGGGACGAGAGCGGTAAGTGGAGTTACCACTTGGCCTCTACAATAGGACCTTTGATTTTCTATACCAAAAAGGTTTGAAATTCAAATCTTGTTTATGCTCGAATAATATACCTTTTTTGTATATTGTAACATTTATCAATCCCTTTTCAAGCAAGCATGCATTATATTTAAAGCATTTATGTCACTTTTTCATGTATAAGAACAAATTGTAGTATTTAAAGCATACAAGGTATATTGTACATCCAGAAATTAGGTCATTGATTAGTTATGATGTGACTTGACAATTATCCATAATTCCGTATGAATTGGTGGTAACTACCCAACTCCCATCTCTAGGAGATTGGACTTTTAAAATACATTTTTAATATGACTTTTGATTAGGAAAACTTAAATCTATTTTATTATGAAAACATCGATTAATTATGTAGAAAATCATTTAATGTGAAAATTAAGCAACTGGTGTGTAAAACAAGTTATTTAACTAATTATTACAACCTAAAAGAAATCAAAAGATACAATAAGTACAAAACCAAAAGAAATAAGGTAAAACACTTGAATGTCCCGTCTATACGTTGATTAGTCAGTGCGGACTCTATATAGCTGTGGCTAATGTCTATGTGGACTATTGCTTATAAGGGATTTTATGTCCGTTTGGACCTCCACACTAGTGAGAAAAGTTACTTGCATACAACTCAAAAGAAGAGGTTTAACGATACCAGATAAAAGATTCATATAAACTCATAAAGAAGACAAGAGATAAATACACGTGAAACTAAAATTCAAAGTAGATGTCCGCATGGACTTCATTCCTTGTGAGAGGGAGTTTGTGTGGACTATATGACAAAACAAACCTATTTGAGTATGTTAACAATATACATGTTATAGCATGGAATATTTACACAACATGATAACATCAAAGGGTTATGTCAATACAGTAAACAAAACACATTAGAACATGATAAAATGAATAAGACACTGTTATTGACTACAAGTCTGTACGGACTACAAATCATATATATACCAGTAAAGTTAGTCCATGCGGACTTCAACATGCTCATATATAGGTCTATGCGATTAGGATGAAAATAATAGAATGTTTATAACTTGAAAATAATCAATTATATAAGAAGGAACAACTTAAAATGATGACCTACTCTTATGACCAAAGTGGGGATTGCATAAAATCACCTCACTTATGATTAATCATGGGTCCATATGAATAGAAAATAAATGCACTAATATGAAGAAGAGGGCCTCAGATTTTACCTTGTGAATAAACTTTTCAAGCAATAGCACAAAGGTGTAAGAGTATAGAAAGAATTATTTTATGTGAGGCTAATAAGACTAGTAGATCATTTCCTCTTTGGAGTCCTCACCTAGACTCATGGATGGGTTTATTAGCTATTGTGGATTTGATTCTCAACCTCTTCCTTTCTCATACATAAGAAAAGTATTTTAGGCTTAGGTTTTAAGGCTTACTATCTAAATGAGGTAGAATTATACGGCTTAGTCCGTGTAGACCTAGGTTGTATGCTTTCCTGCTACTTTATGGGCTTTGGGTAGGTTTGAATTAGTCTATACAAACATGAACTTAGACTTTGTCTGGATGGACCATGGGCATTGGGCTTGGTAGAGCTGATTAGGCTAGCATGGACCTAGGTGGAGTAGGTCTGTGTAGACTTGCTTTCTAAGGGGCTTGTGCCATTGCTTAAGAGCCTATCTCTAGTAATCATCATAGGCCAAAAAAAGGTGAATAGGTCCATACTGCGAGGGCTTCACCCTCGCACCCCCATTGGAATCAATGTTGGGCTTTGAGTTTGGGCTTATCGGCTTAAGCCCTTTACTAACGATATATATTCTCATTTTTTTTCACAATTTGGGTCACACCACAAGCTTTTAGGTTGGGTCAAAAGTTCGAATACATTAGAAAGTCTTAGATCCAAAATCGAGGCATCTATAGTTGACCCCACTTTAGTGTGTGCTGTGAAATGCCAAAGCAATAGTGCATATCAAAGTACTTTAGTTAGAGATACTTAACTAAAAGTACACTTACATGGCATAAAAACTACATCGAATATAGATGCCTACCTCTGTATCATTTACAAAAGCTTGTTAGACCTAAGTGGTATTTTTCCTTCGAAAAAGAATTGATATTGTGAAGAAAACTACACTGAATATGGGTGCCTGTTTGTTTGCAGGTGAAGTAAAAATCCAACTAGATCAGAACATGTTTTCACTTTGATATTTCTAGATAAAGCTTCAAAGTAATCTATATCGAATATGGATACTTGCTCGCCTTCAAAGGGAAAATAGACTACACCAAATATGGGTGCCTGTTTATCTTTAAGTGAGATCAAAACATTAAACTGGAAAGAACTACATCGAATACGAGTGCCTGATCACTTCTAGGTGAAGATAAACTTCAAGTTCATAAGTTATAAATAGATCAAACCAAGTCTAATGATAAGTCCAAAATTATTGATTGAACCAAATTTCGTGTTGAGTCTAGAGATGCTAACTGAGCCAAATCTAGTCATAGGTTTAAGTAGGTTAATTGAACCAAATCTAGTGATAGGTCTAAAGTATGTTGATTGAACTGGATTTAATCATAAGTCTAGAAGAGTTGATCGAACCGAATCTGGTGATAGGTTTTAAGCAATAGTTTGAACCATATTTGGTGTTAAAGACATTAATATCTTGTAAATATGTGTGTGACATTATGTGAACATGTGTTGTGTGTGATGCAAGTGCATGCTTGATGCGTGAGTTAAAGGCTTAAATGTATTTAGGCATGTAGCTAATGCATGTGAGCATGCATGACTGAATGTAGTGCCCTATATAGCTAAGAGATATGTGCACATATGAATTGATATATACTGATATAAATGTAATGCCTTGCATGAAAATTTTCTATGATATGTGAATAACTGTGCACATGCACGCCTTTTTTCTTTTGTGTTCTTAAGCTATGTGAGTAAGCTATTTGCACTAATGCTTGTGAACTTAATGAATGTATTAAGTGCCTAGAGCATGTGACTATGCACTGGATACATTAATGCCTAATAATGCGGGTATGTGAATATGGTGACCTAATATTCTCTTAAATGAATGAATGCACTCTATCCTATCTTAGATGAATAAGTGTTGAAACATAAAGGTGATTAGTGAGATGACTTTAATGAATGAATGCACTCTATCTTATGAATGAGCATAGAATCATGAAGGTCGTGGATGAATGTGGTGAATGAGTGATTTAATGTGAATATGTCATGAATGGGTGGACATATATCTATTGACTATGTGCTTACTTAGATAAGTGCAGGTGAATGAATTTGGTGATGAATGAGTGATATGCAAGTTGGTTCTTAATCTCTTCTAGATAAAGGAATACAGCCAGATATATTTTTAACTAAGTGGTGAATAGTGCATTTCTAATTAATGTAGTGATGCTTATGTTTTACTTTTTTTCTCCTAAATGCATAAGGATTATGAGTGAATGGTAATTACATGTAAGATATGAGTATGAGTCTATCCTAGATGATTAAATGAATTAATCATCTCTTACGATATATGAATGATAAAGGCAGATAAATGTTGAATGATGGTATATTTTTTTTCTTTTTTTTGCTATGATGAATGAATGGTGAAAACTGATGTATGTTGAACAATGGATGCATCTTCTTCTACAACAAATGAATATTCTTTTGTGATAGATGTATGAAGGCAAATATATGAATAGGTAAAATGGTTACTTTTTTCCTAAAATGGATATGTAAATGAGTGTGAGTGAGTAAACCTATTGTTTGTGATGTAGGTGTGACAATGTTTCTAAATGCATAAGTCAGTACATGTTTTTTTATTGGGATGATTCTCCTCTCAGACTTATCATAGGAAAAGGTTAGGTTTGAGAAAAGAGTGAAGTTGTGAATTTGTAGGCTAGGTTAGGCTAATGAGAATAAGATGTCTCTTAAAGAAAGAGGTCAAGTTATGGTGATGGAAAGGCTAAGGAAGGTGTTGAGAAGGAAGTTGAGTTAACGTGAACAATGGAGAGGCCAAGGCTTAGGTGAAATGTTAATTTGCATGGAGAGCATTTAAGCATGTGTGGCTAAAGAGTGAATGATTATGATGAATGAGCATGCAAATGTATGTAATTGCATAGCATGGTACTCTTGTTATTAGCTAGTTTGAAGATTTTCTAACTAAATATTTTCTCTCAACCTCTAATTTTTACTTAGACTACCTTTTGTAGGTTTTTAATCTAGCAAGGTATGCTCTAATTTTTACGTAGACTGCCCTTTATAGAGTCTTCAACCTAGCGAGCTTCTTTATTCTTTTGATTCATTTTTATATATTTTTTTGAATTTAGCTTATCCATATTTGGTTAAGGCTTGGGATCTAATTGTTTGATCAATTAAGTCTAGACTTGTACCTTTTAAGATGGCTCGGTATGTTTTCGAGCTTTTGCCATGGGAGATAGAGCTTTTCATATGTAGTTCACTACAGGTGCCAGCATCATGCCCCTCAACATTTTAAATATTTGCACTTTTATTGAATGTTGAATGTCATCTTTTTGAACTTTTTGAGTATTGCATTGATGATATCCCTATTATTAGTTAGTCGTGAAGATTTTCTAACTAAATATTTTCTCTCGAATTTCACTAACTTTTGCCTAGGTTCATGCTCTTGGTTGATCGGCTTAGTAGGAACTAGAAAACTCATTTCTTTTTAAATGAGGACAATTATAGTTGAAAAGGGAATGCTTAATTGTTTGAGGACTAAGGTAAATCTAATTACTATTATAGGCTTTTGGAGTTTAAAACCTTTTACCTTTTGGATTTTTGTGTGGGCAAGAACTGAAAAAATGTTCGATTTTTTAGTGTGATTGCCACAAACTTTTAGGCTTTGAAAAGGATGATAGATAATGAATTTGATGCTTTAGGTTTAGAGCCTATTGAATTTGTTCTTTTATGATTCGAACAAAAGGAAATCTTTTGAGTGTAGTTGCCCCCAACTTATTATTTCCTTTCTCTCATCTCAGATTCAGGGATATTTCTCATGCTTTACAAGGAAATATCAAGTTTTTAGCTTTAAAATTGTTTGTAGTGGTGGCAAGCCATTATGTATTATTTGTAATAGATGTGGATTAAGCTGATTATGTTTATTTCTTTTTCTCTTTTTCTTTTTTCTTTTCTTTTTTTTTTTATTTTCTCAACTCACTTTCAAGAGTATCATGTTATGCAATGATTATGGTACACAAAGATGCTCAAAATGATGTTTTGTTCAAGCTTAATTATTCCAACATAAAAGCAAGAAAACAAAGAGAAAAGAAAACAAAGATGGTCTTCATATCTTCTTGGATCCTTCTATATCCTTGATTACCGGGATCTTGTTGTTGGTCAAGA